>JAMPIV010018144.1:0-157651 GCA_024509875.1 Oreohelix idahoensis | reverse complement strand
TAGAGTGAATTCTATTCTTTAATTTTATGAGGATGCCGGCACCCCCATTTTCAACTGCATTTGTTGCCGAACCATCAGTATATGCATGTGTCCAAAGCTTCGCTGGAAATCTTTGGTCAATATACTTGGTTGCTATACACTTTCTTTGTGTTTCTGTCTGTGTTCCCTTACCTTCAATGCCTGGAATATCAGATTTAACTCAGGAAAGCATCTTATTTTCCACAGTGGGATAGTTGAGCTTGTTGGGATTTTCTTTGCAACTTAGCTAGCTAGTATGGTATTATTGTTAATTTTTTCTTTTGCTTGGGCGACAAAGTTAGTTCGCTTGAGCCTGCCTCTTCCTAGCCTATTCATTCTTTGGTACATGGGGTGTCCTTCGAGCCTCTTAAATTTTTCAGCTTGTTTTAAGACTCTGCTGTCACGTCTATCCTCCATTGACTGTAGCCCTGTGATGTTTTCCATATGGTTGATTTGTGAAGACTTTAGGGCCCCTGTTATAATACGTGCTGCTTGGTTTTGGAGTCTGTTTACTCTGTCAAAATTTGACTTTGCTGCCGTCGACCAAGCTGTGATGCCATATTCCATAGCAGGTCTGACTCTGCCTGTGTACAGCTTTTTGAGGATATTCTCATCAGCACCCCATGTGGTACCTGCTAACTTTTTCATGATGGCCATGCGAAGTTTTGCCCTTAGCTGTATTTTGTTAATCTGTGATTTCCATGTCATTCGGCGGTCTAGTGTGATTCCTAAGTATGTTGGTGTTTCATCTCCTCGTACTGCCTGTCCATTTAATTGCAGCTTTGCTTGCTGTGGTTTATTTGACAAGGTAAAAATAGTGTGTGTAGTTTTTTTGTTCATTTATTTTGAGCAACCACTTTTTGGACCAACTTTCAAGGGCTAGCAGTGAATCCTGCATGCGCACTCTTGCTGTGGAGATGTATTGTTCTGAAGTCCACATGGCCAGGTCATCAGCGTAGAGGGAGTTGTGGACATTCTTGTGGATGTTTTCTGTTATATCATTTATATATATGAGGAAGAGTGTTGGGGAAAGGACCCCACCCTGTGGAACTCCATGTTCCATTGTAGTCTTTTTGCTTAACTGCCCGTGCACCTGCACTCTAGCTGTTCTGTTTGTTAGATAGTTGCTGATCCAGTTATACATTCTTCCACAGACTCCATATTTAAGCATTTTAACTCTTAGCCCATCTTTCCAAACTTTATCAAATGCTTTCTCCATATCTACCCAGACTGCTAAAGTGTGCTTTCTTTCTTGGAAAGCATCTTCGATTTCCTGTGCAATGTAGGTGGAATGACACTTGTGAAGAAGTACTGTAAAAAAAGAGGACGCTAGCCCAAGACTTAATTAACAATAAACCACAAATGTGGAATGGATGACAAAAACTTGACAAGCGCCAGTGGAACAAGAGTTGAGAAGAAGACGCTGAAGATGGATAGGGCACTAAATTAATTAACTTATAACATACCTTTATATTTGTTTCATATTAATTTACTGTTTACAGGCCTCGTGGTTTCCCTTCCTTATGTGTTATGGATAGGGCACACATTAAGGAAATCTGTCGATAGCATAACAAGCCAGTTCTTGTTCTAGTATCCCCAGGTTAAGACAGGTAGAGGAAGATCACACACACACACACACGCACACATTAAAAACAAACACACACACGGAGAAAAGAATCACACACATACATGGGCATGAAGAAGACACAGAAAGATCTTGATCTGATGGCACGTGACAGGAAGACTTGGCATAAGTTTGTTGAAGGCCTATCCTCTTTGGGGAGCTGAAAGGTAATGATAACAGTGGGTGCGAGGATTGCGGTTCGCCGCGGGTGACAGCCAAGAAGTGGGTGCCGTCCGACGCTATTTATATAGTATATTATGATTAAAATTCATAACGATTGTGCCTATTATATGGTTAGCTCAACAGGGCTCTTTGTTTGTTTATTTTATACGGGTCACTGATAAAGACGGGTGAGTGACGTTAAGCCGATATGCTTGGCTGGCTCACGTGATACTAGAGGAGGAGAAGTGCGGGGCCTTATACGATTGTGTGTCATGGCGAGTGGACGTCTGTGTTTGAGCTCCTGATTGTTAAAGTGTTTATAATGGAGTTCTGTTATCACTACTACATCAAGATCTTCAGTGAGATGTACACTTGCATCTAGTCATCTAGTTATCTGTATTGACAAGAAGTATAATTGCCCAGCGTCGAGTGTGAAGAGATATAAAATCATATTGAGAACTAAAGGACAGCGTTCCTGACATGAACTGACTGCCTACGGTATTTCGTCTACTGCATATTGTCTGCCATTATATGTTGGCCTGAACTATTGTACAAGTATGTGTAGCTGCGTGCAGTCTGAAATAAATTGTGTATTGTCCACTTGTGAATCAAATAATTCTGAGTGGTGTTGGCTGGTTGCGGTGTCTGAGAGATTTGCTACCCTAGACGTCATCTTGGCCACAGGAACCATCCTGTTATTGCATATTAACATTAACATCTAAAAGACACGTAACATAGTACTTACTGTTAAAAATTTACTTACTAGTGTATTTCATATTTGGAAAATGGGAGTGTCATAAGTAACATCCGCCCCGGGTGCCAAGTACTTTAGGGACGCCCCTGAATGATAATGAGGCTTCTATACATGTTTTGTTATTATGTGTTTATGTATGGCCGTATTTGTAAACGTAAAAAAAGGTAAAGGCCGGCCCATAGCAGATACTGCCGTAGAAGAGAGAAGTGTTAGAGACTTCACCATAGTAGGTCCAGCATCGAGAGGTGGGGTTACCAGTTCAATTCCTAACTGCCTTTTTCTTCCCTAACTAAAAAAAACAGAGTCAGGTACCCATTTACAGCTGGGTAGACTGGAGCGTGAAGGGACCGTGATACGAACCCGGCACCTTTGCCAGCGAGAGACTAACGCTCTGACCACTCTGTCAATCGGATATATGTAAACGTAGGTATGCCATAAACGTGAAAGTAGTCAGAGGGATTTCTAAGCTGCCGAAGATAGTTGTAAATGATTTTAGGCCCCGAGCCGACTAAATTCATTAGTAACCATTTTAGGCTCGTCTCAGAGAAGAAGGAATATACCTTTGCAGCTCTAAGAAGATAAACACAGTTGTCGTAGATTTTAGACAGGGGGATTAAGACTTGGGTTGGTCCCTTCTGATTAGATTAGAATACGTGATAGCCACAGTTTGAGATAATAATAGAAATAGATTTCCACGAGTGAGATGGTAGAATCAATAGAGGCCGTCCCTGAGAACTCGAGAATCTTCTCTCTTTCTCAGCCTATCTTCTACAACAGATTTAGAGGAGTCAGACAGTCTAGTGACAACATATATTAATATATATGAACGTACCACTCACGTGCACAAACACAAGTGACGACAGTTAGACGCACAGACGTGGGAAAAACTATAACAGTGATTATACAGATAATTTGGAACGAGCTGACCAACGCGCTGATGAAGTTCAAGAGAAATTTTAATTATCATCTAAAATTTCATCACAACACACAAAAATTACATCAAGAAACATATACACATAGTCATAAAATCAATGAATTTCTACCAGAATGATAGACCCACAGTATGATCTCATCCCTCAAGGTATGAACAGTCCTGTTAGAAGAAAGTGATAGCCCAAGGAATCAAGGATACATTAGCGGTAATCTAATGATTTTCCCCTTTTAAAGGTATAAACAGACTTAGATATTAGTATGATCTATGTCACAAAATTAACCGTGATACAACGTTAAAATATCTCCAATGATACAACGTAGGGATAAAAACTAATGCGTAAGCTGCTAGAATACATGATCGCCCACGCCGCGGGTCATCACCCGCCATGGAAATTAAATTGTTAGACTTGAAGGCAAAACGGAACGGGATGAGAACGGAGATCAAAAGGAAAAATCTGACTGAACGCGTGCTTGAAACTAGCAAGGCTAAAAGACGCAAGTGGTGGGGAAAGGAGGAAAAAGTCACGTTCCCCAAGTTGACATAAAGTAAAGAAATCGACAAAAGGGACCTTGGATATTATACGCAACAGTCATTTCTTGGACGCTTTTGCGATAACTTAGTCCGTTTATTTGAATGCAGTGATGAACGCATTCCAGAAGATTCTAGAAAATATTTGAAAAGTAACTTTTCTTAATAATAATGTTAGGAATATAAAACCTAGCTGGCCGGATGGCCCATCTTGAGCAGTGAAATAATATGCTTTCATTTATACAGACGGATAGATAATAAGAAAGATATTGACAAAAGACTGTTTTGTTCATATCAGCGAGCGTCTGCATTGAAATAAAACATGTCACTAATTTTCAAAAAATTGTGGCCTTGAAGACGCAAGTGCTAAAATCTAGTTGGAATGAAGAGACGGGGTGGGATGGTGAATTGTGGCTAAAAATAACTTTAAAGGCAGAGTTGGTTCAAAAAACAAGTGTGTTTTTTTTGTGAAACGCAAGTAGAGACGGACGGACCAACAGACAATAAGGCATACTTGACTGAGGTATGACTGAAATGACTTTTTGGTAGGATATTTGAATTTGAAAAAGAAAAGGCAGTGATTGGCCATAGATGAATATATTATCGGCGCTCAGACGCGCATTTTGTGCCATTCATTATAAGTTGTCCTAGTAGACACAGTGAATTATTAAGTGGTGTAATTCCCAGAAGCTATTGAAATATTTAGAGGGACGCCATTCTAAGGCCAGCAGCTCAGCTGAGTTTTGCTAGCATTTAACTGTGTTCTATATTCATAATTCTGGTAAGACTGAAATTATTTCTTTGTACATTTTAATATTTGTTTAAGGTTTCGAGTGATTTGATACTGCAATAGCATAATCTGTCCCTTACAACAAGTAAGGATTCGCTCTAGACCCCCCGCCCCAGTTCAGGGTCTAGAGACAAATAAAATACATAAACTCCAGCAAGGATTATGAAGGACAGATCAAGTGTTGAGATCAGTGAAACATATCACCTATCCTATTCTATGGCAGGAAGCTAATGAACATATTTCAGAATACGTAGTCTGGGAGAACTTATCCTATGTGAAACCAACTTGGTAAGATGTGTTGTTTGGTCAGAAAGATCTGACCCGTCTATGTGGTGTTGTTGTTGTGTAGTGTTGTGTCCAGAAATGGTTAGAGGATGGAATTCTGACACATGACTAATACTTTGATTGCAGAACTGTGAGTTTCAGTTGGCACCAATGTGGTGTCAAATGAGTTGTTGAATATTACAAGAGTGGACCCGTGCAGTAACATTTTGTCAGAGCAGCCTATTATAGCCCCCAAGCACGGAGAGGTGGGGCCACCAGACTTCTGATATTGCCCCCAAGCACGGAGAGGTGGGGCCACCCGACTTCTGATATTGCCCCCAAGCACGGAGAGGTGGGGCCACCAGATCTCAGCACCAGAGCTACACCTTCAAGCTACGTGAGCGTCTGGTCTGCTGAGAATTCACCAACTCAACTTATTTGCTAACACACCCATACAATTTCCATCAAATAACTGGACAATGTGTAATCGCCATAGACAGGGAGTGATGAGGCCACCCCAACAGCACATCCATTAAATGTTCTCCCAAAATAGATTACAACTATAAACAGTAGTAATATTAACTAGTCTAGTAACATACATATGTACACACCTTGCATTTATTATGTCATATTCATGCATTTCTTTCATAATTGCAAAACCTTTCATATGTTCTGGCCAAAATAAAACCTTGGTTCAGAACAAATAAATTTAAAGAAAATTACTATCCAAATTTTACACACTTGAGTTAGTTCAGTGTATTATAACATTTATTAATATTATTAGACTTAGTAAATATCTGTGTGTGTGTATGTAAACTACCACAACACATTACATATCATTACCCTAGACATTTAACGTAGCCACATTCATTAGTAAAAAAAGATAGGTGTGAGGTCGTAGTGGTAGCAAGAAGGGCCTTCTGACAATTCACAGCTACATTTTATCTCAGGAGCCTTCACAGCTGACCTCATGCATCACACTTAGTAATATCACCATCATACAATACCATCAAATCCACTACAATCTATCCTAAGGAAAAGTATCTTGTTTGCAACAAAACTTGCATAAAGAAATTACAAAGTGGGTGAAATTTGGTATACCATAAAAAAGAGTCACTCGTTCCTGCTTTCTCTCGGTTCATTCATCAGCGCCCTGTCGTGCATTTCTCACTTTCTTACCCTATAGCTTGCTGTTGTTCGCCGTCTGGCGCACGTTATGATACAATCTGTTTTATCGTTTGATGAAGCAGATACTCAGCTCTGCATATCTTGGTTTCATCCAATTTGTCCGGGGAGCGTCCTCTTCAGGCGATGATTTTGTTCAGATTTTAAGTTAGTGTCACTTTATCAGTTCAGGTAAGAATTAGTTTTCATGCGGGCTCACAGGATCAGAATCCCGAGGTTTCCACTACTTAGGAACAATGTCAGGTTTGTAACTTCGATCAAAAGGTAAAATTCTTGGTCACACCACAAGTTGACATAATTTGGGAACGTTACTGTTTGTAATAGTATACTTGCCACAAGGGCTGAACTGTACTTAAGTTTTCTCAGGAAGAATAAAATCTGGCGCAATAGGCCCGTTATGTCATTTCACCTTTAAAGTTCTTGTAAAGATTTTACACCAAGTCTTTTAAGGAAAATGTTTTAGTTCTTCTCAGATATTACTCATCAGTACTTAACGCTGGCAAAGTTTGGGTTAACCCCAGTTTTCTTAACTAAAAAGAGGAAAAAACACATATAAAATAATTATACATACTATGTACTCGTTATAACTTACATTTTAAACTGCAAGCGTACAGCTTGACTTATCATTTAAAACTTCCCGTGAAATAAGTTATATTCATAAAATCAATCATCGTGAATTAGGAATACATACGTATCCCGTCAATACTCACTGATGTAGCATTTCAGTTATAAGTTAATTTTAAAATATATTCTCGTCTGATTATTTAGCAGTAAAATCAAATTCATTTATAGCTGCATGATTTTAAGCTAGAAATATAATTTATTCTGCTTTCCACTGAAACACGTCACTAGAAAATAATACAGACTATATTTTAATTCTCTCTGCACAAAAGAACTAGTGAAAAATAGGCGATTCAACACTTAATCACTCACAAAATATTAAATACTTAATATAATATTTACCTCCGCACAGAACTACAGATTAATACCTTACTTACTTACTTACTTAGTCGTTCCCCTTCTACCGTGAGGTGTAGAGGTTTGGAAGAGAGAGCGCCAGACCATTCTATCAGCTGTCTTCTTCCTGGCCTGGTTCCATTCTAGTCCTCGGTCCTTCAAAGATTGTCTAATGTTGTCCTCCCAGCGGACTCTGGGTCGTCCTGGAGGTCTGGATCCCTGGCTCTTTGTTTCCCATGCTTGTCGTGGTAGCCGATCTTCTCCCATTCTGCAGACATGGCCAAACCATCTTAGTTGGGACTGTTCTATTTGGGTCTGCAGCGGATGGGATTTTAGGCCTTGACGGATCGTCTGGTTGCGGACCATGTCTCTTCTTGTTACTTCAACCACTTTCCTCAGATACCTCATTTCTGAGGTTTGGATCTGGCTTTTGTGGGTTGTAGTCATTGCCCACGACTCGCATCCATATGTCAAGACTGGGACATAGGTGGAGCGGTATACAGCCATCTTCGTTTTCTTACCAACCTCTTTCTTGCTGAGGAATCCACGATTTATGGCCTGAAAAAGTCTCCCAGCCGCTGCTTTTCGAGTGGCCAACTCTTCTTTGATGCCTCCCTTTCGGTCTATAATAGCTCCGAGATATTTAAAGTGGTCGACCTGCTCCAGGACCTGTTCTCCCAACTTAATCTGATGTTTTCTTTCTTCTCGTGATATCACCATGGATTTTGTTTTAGAGCTGCTTATGACCATCCCTCTCTTCTCCAGCTCTTCCTTCCAGACTTGCAGGTTGGATTGGAGATGTGCCTCTGATTTAGCAATCAGGGCAACATCATCAGCAAATGCCAGCTCCGAAATATAGACCTGTCTCATCTTCCAGTACCCCACTGAATACTTTCTTGTTCTCTCCTTACATGCCTTGATGACATCGTCCATAAGGAGTATGAAGAGGTAAGGTGATAGGATATCACCTTGTCTTACACCAGTGGTGGTCCTGAACTCTTCTGACTTATGGTTTGCTGTCCTCACATAATTTCTGCAAGACTTGTAGAAGCTCTGTATAGCATGAATCAGAGGTGCTGGAATATTCTTCCTTGCCAAACAGTCCCAAAGTTTGCTCCAGGGGACCCTGTCAAACGCCTTTTCCAGATCTATGAAACAAAGATGGATCTCACTCTTATACTCAAGGGCCTTTTCACTCAGCTGTCTGAGTGTGAAGATTAGGTCTTGAGTACTTCGGTTTGCTCGGAATCCGCACTGGACCTCATCCAATTGTGGCTCAGCTAGGCGTCGGAGTCTCTGCTCTAGGATTCTAGAGTAGATTTTACCAGGGACACTGAGAAGGGATATGCCTCTATGGTTTCCACATTGTCGATTGTCACCCTTTTTGAAAATTGGTGTTATGATGGCAATCTCCCAATCCTTTGGTATGGTCTTGTTGCACCATGCTGCCTGTAGGACCTTTAAGAGTAATAGGTCGCCTGATGCTCCCATGTACTTAACCATTTCTGGTGTTATACCATCATGCCCTGCTGCTTTGCCCATCTTGATTTTCTCTAGTGCTGCCCTCAGTTCTTCCATCTTTATGTCATCTTCACCATCATTGGTTTTCTCTTCTGTGCTAGTGGTTATCATTTCTGATGCTTCACCATGCTCACCATCCAGGAGTTCTGAGAAATATTCTTTCCATCTTTCCATTACTTCCTTCGGGGCAGTAAGCAATTTGCCTTGCTTGTCCTTTATAAATTTGAGAGGGCATTGTTTTTCCTTCCTCATGTTCTTTAGGGTCTTATAGAACAATTTCTGGTTTTCTTGTGCATCTTTTTCTAGCTTTTCTCCAAATTCTTCCCAGGACTTCTGTTTTGCTGCTAGCACTTTGTTCTTTGCTTCTGTTCTGAGTGTCACATATTCTCTATATTTTTCCATTTGTCCTGTTGTGTTTTTAGCTCCTAAGTATTGTTTCCATGCCATTTTCTTCTCTCTTATTTTCTCTTTGACTTCCTCTGTCCACCAAGGTGTCCTCTTTCTCTGGTTCCCAAGTCGGACTTCACCGCATGCTTCTGCAGCAGCTGTCTTTATGATATCCTTGAATTTATTCCAGAGGGTTTCCAAGTCATCAGGTCGTTCTTCTGTGTTGCTCACTGCTGTAGCAATAAGCCCCTGATATCTGGTCTTAATTTCTGGCTCTCTCAGCTTGTAGGTCCTAATGCTCATTTCTCCTGCTCGTTTACTTGGTTTCTTGCGTGATGTTGGGCAGTTCCTAGGCTGAGCAACTCTTTCAGTTGTTCGTTTGATTGTTAGCAGGTAGTGATCACTTCCAATCTCTGGCCCCCTCCAGACTCTTGCATCTCGGACATATCTGAATGAGCTTCTCCGAACAATGGCATAGTCGATCACTGACTTCTCATTCTTGGTTGGTTCACATCTAGTGTATGCATGTATGCGCTTATGGGGGAACTTTGTGTTTGTAATGATCAGATTCTGCTCACTGCAGAATCTAAGGAGTCGCTTTCCATTGTCATTGAGAGTATCTTCTCCATATCTTCCGATAACTCCACCCCATCTAGCATGGTCATTTCCAACTCTGGCATTAAAATCTCCGAGCATGATAACTTCATCTAGGCAGTCATCCACTGTCCTTTGAAGCAGCTCGAAGAATTCCTCCTTGACCTCTGCTCTCTCATCCTCATTTGGCCCATACACTATGACCAGGTTGACTATGGTTTCTCCTTCTTTTAGTTTTACAACCATAATGCGCTCCGAGACAAAGTTCCATCCCTTGATACTATCTTTTTGATTTTGGGCCACAATGCAACCCACGCCCCCTTTAGCTCTTTCAGATATGGGTACACCACTGTAGAGCAACGTGTTGCCATCGAGATCCATGACTCCTTGTCCTTTTTTCTTCGTTTCCGTTATAGCCAGGATTTCTAGTTTTGCTTTCCTCATCTCTTCCACCAGCTCCTCTTCCTTCCCATTTATACTTCTTGTGTTCCAAGTTCCATAAGTCGTAGTCCGTAGTCCGTTCCAGTTCGTCGCCTTTAGAATCAGTCCGGTTTTCTCTCTTGTATTGCTCGTAATCATAGTTTAAGACAAACAGGTGATTGGCCTGTTGTGCCTTTGCATGGTGGAGGGGGTGCCTCCTTACGGCCTCCATGCAGGCCGCCCTCCTCCTTTTTCATCCGGGCTTGCTAGATTAATACCACGAACTAGAATCATTCAATATAATGGTAGTCTAGAACTCGGCAAATGTTGCCCAGAAACTAAAGACTTTTCAATACACAAGATATTCTTCTAGCCTGGCGATCTGTCTACTGCAGATTTAGGAGTACGAATGAAAATCTAGTTTCAAACTCTGGTTAATATCTTAAACCAGACAAAAGATCCCACTATTTCCAAAAACCCGATCTCTCCCCTTTCCTAACACCTACGTACCTTAGACGCTGGACATAACATGCCAAACGCGTCTTAGACACCTCACGCTACGAAACTGTCTGAGAGTGCCGTGACAGAGGAAAATACCAGACAAATGTCTCATTCTGCGCCGTGCAGATGTCGGTTATCACACCTCACGCCGGAGAAACGTTCGTGTTAGGTGAAAATGCTAGACCAAAATTCTGCTCCTATGTCTGAGTATGAAACATAATCACACATCTCGTCTGACTGCAGCGACTGACACGTTATATAATAACATGCGTGTGCGTTTCTAAATGAGAAAAGAAACAGGCGAAAGTTTGAATGGGAAAATAGTAATGTTTATAGTCGCAAACGTACGAATGCGAAAAAACACAGGAAAAGGATAAAAGAGCGATAATAAAGTGGAGGACACGGGTAGAAAAAGAAAGGAAATTTAGGAAATTTATTGATCATAATCTCTATGCGACAACAGTGTGAGACGCGGAGGCTAGGATTACCAAGCAAAATAGTGATGATACAAAAAGACAATGATACGGTGGGATGCTCTGCTGGATTTTACCCTGTTGAGCTTGACACAAGTCCGACTTTCTGAAGACACATGAAAGGTGTAGCATAGGTGGGAGCGCAAGTCTTTCGAGGCACCGTAATTGGAATGAGTACACTTTAAATCCGTTAACCGAGGATCTATTGGAGGGCAAGTCTGGTGCCAGCAGCCGCGGTAATTCTAGCTCCAATAGCGGTAATCCTACTGATGACAGGTCGTTGCTACGGTGATCCTACTGATGACAGGTCGTTGCTACTGGTGTCAGATTGTAACGGCCAGTCCGTTCCTTTGACTATGCCAGCAGGGGCATGCTGTGTGGGCAACAGCTTGACCTCTTTATCCGAGTGCCCAACCTAGTGCCACCGAAACTTGTTTCGGGGGTACGTTCCTATAGTCAGAAATGACTGAAAGGGAAGAATAAGAATACGGTGGGAGGACCTTAACGCAAACTGTGAACCCCCACCTCGGAAAATCTGGCTTTTAGCAGCTAGGTATGTGGCACTGGAAAGTAGTCTGACGGTATCCGAGCTGTGAGTATGCCGAAATAAATTGTTTTTGAATTCGCCACACATTATGTGACGCATATGACTAATGAGATTAACTACAACCAGTGTTATCTGAACAGTGAGGAAGTACGGCCAGTATTGGCGTAGCTGGTGAGTCCTTTTTAGGGCAAGACCTTTTCAGGGCTTTATGCTAGCAGATGGATAATGTTAGTCCTTTTCAGGACTTAGTATCTATCAACACTGGTCGGTCTAGCTTTTCAGAGCTACTCCATGCTAGAGGATAGATGCTAGTAGTCCTTTTCAAGGCTTAGTGTTTATCAGCTCATCGCTTCAGTTAACAGAATTCACTTATTTTTAAATCTCAAGGTGCCCTCCGATATAACAAAATGACTTAAGTCTAGGTTGAAAGGTACGTGCCTCGCAACAAGAAGGCAAAACCTGTAAACAAACAAAGAAAAAGTCTGGAGATTACAAATCAGCAGAGTGTTAGTTGTAAATGGAACGGTGTAGAATCGAAATACCTTCTTCCTTTAGGGGTGTATAGTGCTTAAGAGACAGGATGCTGGAAGAGTAAGATAAACCTTCAATGTTTGAGTAGGCGGGATGAGCAAAGGCTGCAGGATATAAGATGAAGAGAGGTAGGCAGAGGAAGGACAAATGGAGAAGGTAGCATTACGTGGTGATTGATGCCTTATCAAGGAGCCTACTGATTCGTCCTCAAATGAATGTAGGCATAGTTTGAAGTAGCAAATAGCTAGGTTTTAACCATATGACTGATGGCGTGATTTAGACTGGTTGTGTGCTTCCGAAGAGCGAGACACAGTTGCAGAGTCAGTGAACCAGAGCGATATCCACTCTTATAACACATTAGAGGCGTAGGCAACTTTGGCGCAACTGAGTTGCTCAGAGAGCTTGTCACGGGCTTTGCCTCCCCTTTGCTCTTCAGTAGTGGCCAAAACTCAAGAGTATTTAAAATGGGTCGTCAAAGGTGTCTACCTTCGCACAAGATTACTCTTGGCAGAGTTGTTGATAGAAGGATAATGATGCTTCTATCTCAAGGGAGTTTTCACAAGAAAATTCAGAAGTCAAGAACAATGCTGCATAGGGCAGAGCACTATTAACTTATATCTGATCCGGCACCTTTTGTGAAGTTTTAAGCAAAGGCATGGCTTGTACGAGCCCCCAGCTGGTTTAATCCAGCAAAATTCCTGTTATAAGTATTTTTGCCTCTATGGCTATAACTATATGTATGTGTATTAAAAATTTTCGATCATACATGCTCTCTCTTATCTATAAGAACTGAATCAATTATGAATTTGTAAAATAACATAACAAATTTAATAATCAATTTGTCTTTAACAAATTTAAATAACAATGGTTGACTGCTGATTGTTGTCCGTTGCTTGCGCCTGTTACAAAAAACTTAACTGGCTGAGTACTGCAATGGGTCGTTGTCAGGTCTTTTGTGATGAGGACTCTTCTCAAGAGGCGTCTAGATGAACTTCACTCCTAATGTCAAGGTGGGTGTCTTCACAACGTGTCTACTGTAGGTAGTTGGTGGCGAACCCAGCTTCTTGAATCACAAGATAGTGGCGAAGATTCTTACTTCAGACTGGTCTGGTACTAAGAACCGTCTTATAGCTTCGAACCACTAACTTTAAAAAAAGGTAATGGATCCCGTTACACGCCCAGTGAGGCATATTGGGAATATGGTGTTAGCCCCATATTTTCTTGACCATTGGCACACTAGGGGTGATGTGGTCAGCATCACGCCGGCCGCCTTAACCTTCCCAGAGTTGCTCTGGTACCCAATTGGGGCTGGGTCGACCCAGAAGCCGTTTGCGGCCTAAAAAAATCCCACCTCATCTGGGGATCGAACCACAGACCACTGAGCTAGTGTTGAGGATTGTTGCATGGTCAGCGAGCATTCAGATGGTCGCACCATGTAACACCTCCACTAAATAAAATGAGATAGTTCGCGTGTGGCGCTGTATGACGCGTTAGGCTAGTTACAGTAGTCTTGTGTGTAGCCTTCGGGCGTAAAGCAGTGTTTTATGGTTATGTGTGGTTAGCCCACTAAAAGACATAAGTGTAGGCTTGAATAGCCAATGGTAAATGTAAAGTATAAGGACGTTCGAGTCCAGAATATATGGTACGCGTTTTATCGGTGGATAACGCATAGACTAATTTAATATAATACGGTGTGTGTAGATTAAGGCTAACCGGTTCAATTATGGCAGTGTATGATGGCGTGAGCAGCCAAATTAAATATGATAAACTAGCCAGAGATTTTATATATAATAAGGCTCCTAAGAGATAAGCTAGCGGTATGCTAACCTATTGGAATAGGTTCACTGAGCAATTATTATAATGAAGCTAATAGAAAGATTTGGTTCAAAGACGTGAACGATATTTCAAACGGTTACATGACAGACGTGCAATGTCTGCTAAAGATATAGACTCTGAACTGTGATAGCAAGTGTCCTTAATGTGAATTATAGTATTGTCTAGAACTCATGATGAAACGATGCATGATTATTAAAAATATTATAGTCGTCCGAACAAGACTGGTTCATTGAAGTCTTTTGAAAGTTCCAGTTTCTGTTATACGACTAACGACCGTTGACCTTCAAGGTACGAGTCAAGAGCCTACAACACTCTATCGTCACTAAGAAATAATATGAAAGAATAAAACACTAACAGTGAAATATGTAAGAAGTTTTATTGAATGAACGTTTAGAGGCAACAATCTGAAAGAAATGTGAAACGAATCTATTGTTGTAATACAAAAACGAAACGGGGTGTAAAGCAGAACAGATGATCAAACATTACATGAAACATAATACAAGAATAACCCAATCAATCAGAGAAAAGTCCGCAACAGCTAGGAAGCCAGTGCGCTAACCACTATGCTACCGCGGCTCCAACTTTAGAAAAAATAAAAGAACATATGCCTCTGCTAAGTACATTTGTGGGCTGCAGATTAACAGACGCATTGTCTCGCTGTCCACCCACCAATGTTAGCCTCTCTAAATAATTACTCTCCCTGAGTGTACACAGTATAACTCAGGGAATATGATTATAAATAACGGTTATTGTTCTGGTCTCTAAAATGGGGAAAATGTGCCTGGACAGTGCGAGTGCAATGGCTTGCCTGAATTACAATTAACAAGGTACACATATCTCACCAAATGATACTATACACTCTAGGCACATGTGAGGTAATCATCTCACTGCTTCATTCGGAGTCTGGGGTCGCTTCTGCTTTCGCTTTCCTGAGCGAACTAGCATAAAGCAAACACCAGTGCTTGCTGTAGTGGTTTATGAACATACTGTTTTCATATGTTGAGGTTGCCTGCCTCTTTTGCCTTGTATAACCACTTAGCAAGTACAGACATGTCGAAATTCACATGGTAAAAAAAATGGTTACACTCACCCCAAATGGGAAATACAATCTCTTGGCACAGTAGAATGGACACAGAAACTTTGATTAGCTGCTTCGAACCTTTGGTCTGGGGTAGTTTCAGAATCCCTCTTATAACATTTGCTCTGATTCCTTAAGTCTTCAGTCTTGGTATTTAAAATTGCGGGTTTTCTTTCTTCTAAGTTACAAAGATGCCCAAATACTTCGTCTGTCACTTATAATTTGGAATTCTAGTTCGATGTCTCTCTGGCTCCTGGGAGTTGCTAATTTGACGTTGCGATGCAGTCTGATTTGCGTCTCCGAATTCGCTAGATTATGTTTCCATTTCTCAGTTCAAGTCCCAGATGGTATTTCCGACAAACTTTCCAATGAAAGCTAAAGTCTATTCCGGCTCTCAAATTAAACCAATCCTGTCTCTTTAGAACTGTGTGGGTCAGTGTGTTAAATCATTAATATCCCCCGCATGTTTTAAAATATCAATTTTAAAATTTAAACTCGTGACCTCTTTCAATTATGGCAGTAATACTTACGATTGCATTTGTACAATCTCACAATCACATCGGTGAACTGATTTCCTGGCTAATACCATCCGCCCATATTGTCTCCTCTGACAGGTTATCCGTATTATTGCTACAGAGATGATCCAGCGGAAGTGATTACATATTATCAACTGTGTTTGCGTACATCTCCCATACGGATTTCTTAGACAGCCAAACTGGCTTGCTTTTCGTTGATCGTACGACACCAGCTTGTGTCAACAAATAACCGTCTATATCAAAGGTGGCTAGACGACTTAAGTGATAAAAGTATTATCCGATAACCTGTTTAATTAGTCTCGTAATACCACGATTCACATGGTGAAACGTAATCAAGTCTGGGAGTGACTAGGCAAGAATGCAGGTGCATAAAATATGCCAAATAATAGGACGATGAGTGAGGAAAATGAAGAAATAAGTTGATAATGCAGGAGAGAACGAAAATAATGTAAAAGGACACAACTGATTTACCGATTTCGTCACAGAGCTATCGAAATAGAGGTATTACAGCCGTCTGTGATGGGTAACTGTTAGATAATTGCTGGATCATCTGAGTAATTGTCGGAGTAGTACTAATTGTTAAGTGACTACTGCTGGATAATTATCGTAGTAATATTAATCTTGAGAAATTGTTTTAGTAATCGTAGTACTCCTGGGCAATTGCAGCATTCTTGAGTAATAATATCTGGAGTCATCCTTATATGACTACCAGCTTCGCACAATGCTACAATATACATATGTGGAAGTGAACCTCTGTCTGTGAGGCTAATTACACTTTCATTGACTCTTAAAATTATCCACACACTTCCACGGGATTCCCTCTGTGGTGAAACTTGTTGAGAACCCAGCATTGCACACTAAGCTTGGAGAAGTCAATTGAGCCCCAGACGTGATTCTTTGGCTTTGACCTGGTTGACTGTATGCAGGAGGATCTCACTATGGACCCAGTGATAGGCAGGGTGAGCTGAGAAGTGGCTCTGTGCAGGACGTGACAATTTCTTGGGAGAGCCCAGAACCAGAGCACAGTATTTTAGCTCTTCACAGTTGGATAGCGGGGAATGCACATTATGCCACGCGCTTCTAACTCCTAGCTTGGGACCAGATGCGACGATCCTTTAAATGCAAGTCAAGCTGGAGAAACTGGAGCTCATGACTTCAACTCAACATATTTTGGAATGGCAGAAAAGCCACAGGAAAAGCCTAGATCTACAGTGTAGATAATACCAAGGAGTCTTCAACTTGGTAATGGCTGCAAAAGTGCGAGAAGCTCAGCAGCCCTAGTGAAACAACAACAACAACCACCGCTAAACAACAGTACACATGAGTAATCGGAGTTGTATGAATGGTGGATGATTGTTTCGCTTGCCCGATATCCTGTGAATTTGCATCTTGCTGTATCGCTTTATATTTTTTGGGTGCATTGTTTAATTTTCCTATTGCCTAATAGGATTTCGCAATAAAGTTCAAATGGAAGCCCTGTAAAAGATTAGAGTTGTCTTTTTAATTTGTGAGGGCTGACTGTGAGAGCGAGAATGACAACAAGGCACACCACAGCACGCAACAATAACATCAAAATATCAGTCTCACCGTCACAAACATGACGTCACCTCATCTCTACCCCTTAGCAGCCATAAAGTATGTTATGTTTGTATACATGTATTCATATTTCATTGCAGCTGGAGCAATGTTTGCACAATCACACGAAAAAAAGTTATATTTGAAGGGGGAAAAACAATTGATAAAACATAAATCAAAGACTCGTTGTGGTGCAGTATAATATGTGTGTATAAAGCGTTGCATTATCAACATCAGCTAAGAATGCAAGTTAATACTATTACATTGTTCCATTTCATCGTATCTACATTTTTGTTTTGTTTTTAACCAAGATAACGAAATGTGAGGTCTTTCTCAAGCATGTAGTATCCCCTTCAACCCTATGTGCATTATAATAATTATTATATATAGTGTTCTTTATTATATATAGCATATTGTAAATTTTTCTGTATATTTTTGCTTGAAGCACAAATAAAAATTGTTTCAAAAGTATTTAACACAACTTTTATTTTAATCTCTTTCTTGATATAGACAAAGCACGACGTACGTGATACCACACCAGTTCTCGGGTTACCGTAATCAGCAGGAGTTGATAAAGATTGATATCACCGTAGTGTTGCTAATTAAAAATAACAGCCTCTGAAACAATGGCCGTGTTGATAAAGTTGTCCTATATTTTAACTTGTCTGACGTTCACACTACACCTCTTAGCGACTGCTACTAGCTTCACTACATTCCTTTACTTCTTTTCTATCCACGCTTAAATGTTGCAAGGACCAATTGATTATTCGTTGGGTTTTTTCTTTTTAAAGTCAAGATAACCTGGCAGTCAACCCACTAATGTAGATAACGTTACAACTCACATAGATGATGACGGAATATAACGTTCTATATTGAAAACTCAAGGGAATTATTTCATCCCGAGGACAAATGGGACGTCGTAATACCAGATGGGCCTCAAATGTTTTTGAGATTTTCGTAATTGGGGAGCAGTTACGGTAAGTTTTCACTCTACAGAAACATAAAGTTAAATGTATAATTAGCTGTGAAGATCTACACAGACTTAAAGATTATATCATCTGTTGTACAGACCGGTACACAAGTGAAGTTTAATGTATCAATAGCTGTGAAGATCTACACAGACTTAAAGATTATACAATCTGTTGTAAAGATCGGTAAACATGTAAAGTTAAATGTATCATTTGGTGTGAAGATCTACACACACGTAAAGTTAAATATATCATTTGCTGCGAAGTTCTACAAACACGTAAAGTCATATATCATCTGTTGTAAAGATCTACGCACACTTAAATTTAAGAAGTCACTGGTGCAAGTATACGTACACACTTAAAGTTAGCAAGTCACTGGTAAAAAGATCTGTACACGCTTAAAGTTAACACGTCACTGATAAACACTTAAAGTTATCACGGCACTGGTACAAAGATATGTACACATTTAAAGTTAACAAGTCACTGGTACAAAGATCTGTACACACTTTAAAGTTAACAAGTCACTGGTACCAAGATCTGTACACACTTAAAGTTAACAAGTCACTGGTGCAAAGATCTGTACACATTTAAAGTTAACAAGTCACTGATACATAGATCTGTACACATTTAAAGTTAATAAGTCACTGGTGCAAAGATCTGTACACATTTAAAGTTAACAAGTCACTGATACATAGATCTGTACACATTTAAAGTTAACAAGTCACTGGTGCAAATATATGTACACACTTAAAGTTAACACGTCACTGGTACAAAGATCTACACACACTTAAAGTTAACATGTCACTGGTTCTAAGATTTGTACACACTTACAGTTAACTCGTCACTGGTGCAAAGATCTGTACACACTTAAAGTTAACACGTCACTGGTGCAAAGATCTGTACACACTTAAAGTTATCACGGCACTGGTACAAAGATATATACACATTTAAAGTTAACAAGTCACTGGTACAAAGATATGTACACACTTAAAGTTAACAAGTCACTGGTACAACGATCTGTACACACTTAAAGTTAACATGTCACTGGTTCAAAGATTTGTACACACTTAAAATTAACACGTCACTGGTGCAAAGATCTGTACACATTTAAAGTTAACAAGTCACTGATACATAGATCTGTACACATTTAAAGTTAACAAGTCACTGGTGCAAAGATCTGTACATATTTAAAGTTAACAAGTCACTGATACATAGATCTGTACACACATTTAAAGTTAACAAGTCACTGGTGCAAAGATCTGTACACACTTAAAGTTAACACGTCACTGGTGCAAATATATGTACACACTTAAAGTTAACACGTCACTGGTACAAAGATCTACACACCCTTAAAGTTAACATGTCACTGGTTCAAAGATTTGTACACACTTAAAGTTAACTCGTCACTGGTGCAAAGATCTGTACACATTTAAAGTTAACAAGTCACTGATACATAGATCTGTACACATTTAAAGTTAACAATTCACTGGTTCAAAGATCTACACACACTTAAAGTTAACAAGTCACTTGTTCAAAGATATATACACACCTAAAGTTAATAAGGCACTGGTGCAAAGATCTCAACCATTTAATGTACAATATATCAGTCAATGTAGAGATCAATACAAACTTTTTAAAAAAAGTATATAAACTGTTATACAGATGTTCACATAATTTAAGCGAAGCATGTTTACTGTGTGTGAAGATTTAAACACACTTGAATTTAAGATTATCAACTAATGCAAAGCTCTACACGCACTTGCAGTTACGTATATCAACTAATGCAAAGATCTACACACACTTGAGGTTAAGTATATCAGCTAATGCAAAGATCTACTCACACTTGAGGTTAAGAATATCAGCTAATGCAAAGATCTACACACACTTGAGGTTAAGTATATCAGCTAATGCAAAGATCTACACACACTTGAGGTTAAGTATATCAACTAATGCAAAGATCTACACACACTTGAGGTTAAGTATATCAGCTAATGCAAAGATCTACTCACACTTGAGGTTAAGAATATCAGCTAATGCAAAGATCTACACACACTTGAGGTTAAGTATATCAGCTAATGCAAAGATCTACACACACTTGAGGTTAAGTATATCAGCTAATGCAAAGATCTACATACACTTGAGGTTAAGTATATCAGCTAATGCAAAGATCTACACACGCTTGAGGTTAAGTATGTCAACTAATGCAAAGATCTACATACACTTGAGGTTAAGTAAATCAGCTAATGCAAAGATTTACACACACTTGAGGTTAATTATATAACTTAATGCAAAGATCTATACACAATTGGGGTTAATTAAATCAATTAATGCACAGATTTACACACACTTGAGGTTAAGTAAGTCAACTAATGCAAAGATCTTCACACTTGAGGTTAAGTATGTCAACTAATGCAAAGATATACATACACTTGAGTTTAAGTATATCAACTAATGCAAAGATCTATACACACTTGATGTTAATTATATCAATTAATGCAAAGATTTACACACACTTGAGGTTAAGACCATCAACTAATGCAAAGATTTACACACACTCGAGGTTAAGTATTTCAACTAATGCAAAGATCTACACACACTTGAAGTTAAGTATGTCAACTAATGCAAAGATTTACACACACTTGAGGTTAAGTATATCAACTAATGCAAAGATCTACACACAATTGAGGTTAAGTATATCAACTAATACAAAGATCTACACACACTTGAGGTTAAGTATGTTAACTAATGCAAAGATTTACACACACATGAGGTTAATCATATCAACTAATGCAACGATATATACACACTTGAGGTTAATTATATAACTTAATGCAAAGATCTATACACAATTGGGGTTAATTAAATCAATTAATGCACAGATTTACACACACTTGAGGTTAAGTAAGTCAACTAATGCAAAGATCTTCACACTTGAGGTTAAGTATGTCAACTAATGCAAAGATATACATACACTTGAGTTTAAGTATATCAACTAATGCAAAGATCTATACACACTTGATGTTAATTATATCAATTAATGCAAAGATTTACACACACTTGAGGTTAAGACCATCAACTAATGCAAAGATTTACACACACTCGCAGTTAAGTATTTCAACTAATGCAAAGATCTACACACACTTGAAGTTAAGTATGTCAACTAATGCAAAGATTTACACACACTTGAGGTTAAGAGTATCAACTAATGCAATGAACTACACACACTTGAGGTTAAGCATGTTAACTAATGCAAAGATCTACACACACTTGCAGTTAAGTATATCAACTAATGCAAAGATCTACACACACTTGAGGTTAAGTATGTCAACTAATGCAAAGATCTACACACACTTGAGGTTAAGTATATCAGCTAATGCAAAGATCTACACACACTTGAGGTTAAGTATATCAACTAATGCAAAGATCTACTCACACTTAAGGTTAAATGTATCAACTAATACAAAGATCTACACACACTTGAGGTTAAGTATGTTAACTAATGCAAAGATCTATACACACTTGAGATTAATTATATCAATTATTGCAAATATTTACACACACTTGAGGTTAAGATATCAACTAATGCAAAGATCTACACACACTTGAGGTTAAGTATATTAACTAATTCAAAGATCTACACACACTTGCAGTTAAGTATATCAACTAATGCAAAGATCTTCACACACTTGAGGTTAAGAATGTCAACTAATGCAAAGATCTAAACACACTTGCGTTTAAGTATGTCAACTAATGTAAAGATCTACACACACTTGCAGTTAAATTTACCAACTAATGCAAATTTCTACCCACACTTGCAGTTAAGTATATCAACTAATGCAACGATCTAAACACACTTGAGGTTAAGTATGTCAACTAATGCAAATATCTACATACACTTGAGCTTAAGTTTGTCAACTAATGCATATATCTACACACACTTGAGGTTAAGTATATCAGCTAATGCAAAGCTTGAAGTTAAATATATCAACCAATGGAAAGATCTACATACACTTAAAGTTAAGTATAATAATTAATGCAAAGATCTACATAAACTTTAAGTATATCAACTAATGGAAAGATCTATACCCACGTTGAAGTTAAGGATACAAAGTTATGTACATACCTACACACACACACTTGAAGGTAAGTATATCAACTAATGTAAAGATCTATATATGTCGTAGATTTTAGATAGGAGAATTAAGACTTGGGTTGGTCCCTTCTGAATAGATTGGAATGAGTGAGAGTCACCGTGTGAGAGTTAGTCGAAGAAATAGATTCCACGAGTGAGATGATAGAATAGTGATAGAGGCTGTCTCTGAGATGCGAGAAAGTCTTCTCTCTCTTTCTCACCTATCTTCTACGACAGATTTTAAGCAGTCAGACAGTCTACCACATATATATATTACATATATTTCTATCTACTCACGGGCACGCACATACACGTGACGACAGTTACACACACAGACGTGGGAAAACTATAACAATGATACATATATATATATATATATATATATATATATATATATATATATATATATATATATATATATATATATATATATATGAACGAGCTGACCAACGCACTGATTTAGTTCAAAAGAGATTTTATTATTATCATCTAATAAAAATCTTCTCACAACACCAAAGAAATACATCAAGGAAAAGCATATACAAATAGTCATAAAATTCAAGGAAAATGCTACAAGGATGATAGCCCCGTTATGATCTTAACTCTAGGTTTAGCCCACAGCCCCGTTAGGATGACAGATGATGGCCCAAAGAGTTATAGATGCATGTGGTTAGGGTCTAATATTGTTCCCCTTTGAAGGTATAGACTGACTTTGACAGCAGTATCTATTCTAAAGGAACACGTTACTTAAGCAGCAAATCTCGCCTAAGGAAAAAACAAATATAACAAGTGAGTGTATTATACAACGAACATCCTTCCGTCACTTTCAGTCGGTTCTTTCACCAGGGCCCTGATATACTTACAATCGTGTTGTGGTTTCGCCGGCTGGCGCAAATTTTGGACACTCACACTTTTTATCTGTTACTGTCGTTTAATGAAACAGATCCCAGCTCTGCAGATTTGTTTGTTGGTTTCATCAAAATGGATCTGGGGAGCGTCTGCTTCAGGCGATAGTTATTTCAGACTAAAGTTAATGTCACTTGACTCACGAGGTAAGAATTAGGCTTAAACGAGCACAAAATGTCAGAACACGAAGTTTCCCTTAATTAGGAAGATGACCGGTGGACAACTTCTCTCAAACAGAAAATCTTAGTTCCCCACTCACTTGTCAACAATGTCGGAAAGTTAATGTTATTTATTGTAATTATTCTCGCCGCCAGGCAGAAAATTTACGTAGAGTTTATGGAAGAAATTAAGATCTGGTTCACAGGCCCAGTATTGATCATTACAGTCTTTGAAAACCCCTTAGTGGGATATAGTATTTCTGTCTAACTCTGTTTGCATATGCACTGTCAGATCAGTGTTACTTGAGAAACCCACGTGGTTCAAAATAAGGACTGTCTATTTCTTCACAAGTATGAACTCTTATTAAATGCTGGTAAAGTTCGGGTCACCCCAGTATTTCACTGTATAAAAGGAAAAGCACATATAAATCATTTACATATTATGTACTCAATATAACTTACATTTTACACGACAAGCCTACAGCTTGACTTATATTTAAAACTTCCGGTGAAATAAGTTATATAAAATCGATCATCAGGAATTAGGAATATGGTGCGTATTCCGTCACTACTCACTGATGTCGCGTCTAGCATTTATAAGTTAGTTATTAAAACAGTTTCGACTGAGTATTTAACAGTTAAACTAAACTCATTTCAGCTACTTGTTTAGTAAGCTAAAAATATAATTTATTTTGGATTTCCACTGCAACTCGTCGATTAAAGAAATAACAAACTATCAAAATATTCACTCTGCACACAGAACTAGTTTAAATTGAAATCGGCGATTTAACACTTAATCACTTCACAAAATACTAGAGACCTATTATATATAATATTTACCTCAAACACAGAAGTACTAAGAACCTTAAACCACTTCGACCAAACTAAAGGCCATCTCTGTTTACAGAGATTATTTAGAAATCGAACGAAGGTTGTTCTAGTCTAACTGCAAAGTTACTGAGTGAAATGAAATAGTTTCAAACGTGGGTTAATATTTTAAACCAGACAAAGGATGAACTATCTCCCCCGCCCCGATCTCTCCCCCTTCTCATAACAGCTACGTTTAACTTAGAGGCGTGACTTAACTGCCACCAGTGCGATTACGCACCTGCGTTAACAAACTGACCGGGAAAAGCGCGTGTCAGTTGCAAATCTCAGACAACCGTCTGAAACTGCGACTATAAGGTGTAAATATTCGCTCCTACTTAAGCGTTCGGCCGACGCGACTCGTTGTTGACCGGTGAAAATGCAGACGGATGTCGGCTCTCTCCTAGCATTCTCACGCGTTTACGTCGAGAATCTAACTCAGGAGTGTCGTGTCATCTGAAGGTACAGACCCAAGTCGGCTCGATGTCTGAGATGGACTGCAACTAAATCGCACTTCACGTCTGACTGACATCTATGTAATAAAATTATGTATCCCAGTATGAGAAAAAAACACAAGGTAAAGTTTGAGGATACTGAAGAAATTATTATTCGCAAAACAAGTGATGCGAAAAATACAGGAAAAAACAAATAAGGAAAGATAATAAAATAAAGGATGCGGGTGAGAGAATAGGAAGAAGATTGTTAAACTCATACTGGCCAGTAGTTGTTAAATCACGTTTTATTTGTTAAATGCCGTGAATGTCCACCAGTTGATAAATGTAGATTTTGGGACTGGTGTAGTAAAGTGTAACGATTGTCAACTCATTAAACCCAGCACAGTTTTGGTCATACAGGTCATCTTGTCCTGGAACGTGATGAGGCTCCGACAAGAATGTGAGTGTAGACAATGAGTGTGTATATGAATGTCAGTACGCGAATGGTAGAATGATTCGATAGAGTTGACAGGTTGGTAGTACATCACTCATACTCACACTGTTCGAATTCAAGAAGTACTGGAACTACGGTGGTCTTTTTATAACATTTAATGAGACGCACACTTGGACAGTACGTGTATGGTTACAGGAACAAATGTCGACATAGACAGCATAATGTTGATCACAGGAATATCATCTTAAGTTAGCATTCATGCTTGGCAAATATCATAATGGAGCATTCGTAAATAAGCATTCAGAGTTCCATCATGTAAATCATCTGGCTTTACTGACTGGGCACGTCAGACCATAACCAATATATAGGAAGGCTCCTAGACCTAACCTCGTCTAGCGAATATCCCTTCACGTAAAGTTCAATATATATATTTTTCATAAAGATATAGGAATCCCAGACATGGGTTCTCACATGTAGCAGTGATCTCTTGGTTCATCGAGCGATAGTACAGGCATCCCTTTTTCTCACTCGATAAATACAAAGTATATGGATTTCAACATGGCTGTGCTTCTCTCGTGAGCTTCACTCACTATTGGATACAGACCAAAATTGGTCATTCGTTAAATGTCCTCATTTCTTCATAGCTTCTATCATAGAGGTAATTGAATAATATCATATAATCTAGTGCTGATACATAGGAATGTCATCTTCCTTTGAATAAATATTCTTTTCAAAAGTACCACTGTGCATCTGCTTATCGACAACGATGGCGAAGCCCAAGTTCATAATAAATTGTGGTTTTACCTTTCTATGCGAAATATAACTTTGCCATTCCTTGGCAAAAGAGAATAAACACTGGGGTAAAGTACATACAACATGTCTAAATGACTATCACTTTTCCCCATCTACTTATAGATCACTTTTTCGGCGATAAGCCGGCTACAACAAAATTCGACATCCCGACAGGATGACAGCCATGAATCACACCCCCTGCTAGCGATACTTCCGCTGCATAGCCTTTGACCTTTTCTAGCGACAACCAACATAGTTCGACTTAGAAATGTAAAGATATCCATATATAAGACAGACTCGTCCTACTCATACAAACACTACGTATAAATTCAGGCCATAGATATACTGAAGCAAGAACAATCTATTCCTACCCAGCCAAAGAATAAATCGCAGTAGGCCTAGAATCGTCCGCGGAGTCCGATCGAAGATGACGGAACTCCTTTCAAGGGAAGTAACTCAAAAATGACTTCTCCTTAAGCACTTAAAAAGGAAATACTTTGTTTACAAAATATTTGCGAACATAATAAGTATATAAATGTATTATATTGCAAGATAGTAAAGATTGCACTTTACAGTCTTACCACACCTCCCGGGAAAAAAAAAAATTTTTTTTTTTAAATACATCTAGGAGCAACGTAGAATAGGCTCACAACGCAAGAATACTGCGCAGATGAAAATATCAGGAATAACTATAATTCCTAATATGACCGGTGAGAATATATCTCAAAATCTGAGAGAAATTGTTTCTCTACGAATAAATGTTTCCAGGAAGGTGTGATGTACGTATAATACAATTCTGGTAATTATACAATGCATACCAAAAATTCACACTATAATCTTAAATTTATGATTTATGAAGAAACAATCATCAAAGAACAGCGGTGAATAAACATCAATAAACCGCTAAGTAGCGATACCATCATTCTATTATTAAATTACAAATGTGTATCTTAGTAAAGAAACAAAAAATAACTGTTGTAAAGTTATACATATTAAAAAGATCCAATATTTAACAGTTAAGTGGCATCATGTGGGCATCTGGACAGAATGTCCGCCATCACATTTTCTGAACCACGGATAGCTCGTACCGAGAAATGAAAAGGTTGAAGAGCGATTGCGTATCGAGTTGATCTCGAGCTCTTCAAGTTCTTACTTTGGATAGCCGTAAGAGCTTTTTGGTCAGTTTCCACTACGAAATGCGCGCCCAGAAGGAATCTTTGGAGTTTGAGAATTGACCAAACCATTGCCAATAATTCACGGTCTAAAACCGAGTAATTCCTTTCTGCAGCATTAAGTTTTCTGGATATATACATTACAGGATGCAGAGTTCCAGAGTACTCTTGCATTAGTGCCGCTCCAATCCCAGTGGATGAAGCGTCACTACGAAGAACAAATGTCTTATCTGTTGTAGGTAACACTAAAATAGGTGGTGATGAAAACATAGTTTTGATCTTCTCTAGTGAAGATTGGCATTCATGAGACCAGTGAACCATGTTAGGCGACCCTTTCTTTAATAGTGTAGAGAGAGGTGCCATGATAGAGGACAGATTCGGAATGAAACGTCCATAAAATTGTATGAGACCTAAAAGACTTCGCACTTGCTTTTTAGTCCTAGGGATAGAGATGTTAAGTATCTTAGTGATATTATGGTCTTCTGTCTTCAAGAAACCGTGACCTACTCGATGGCCTAAGAAAGCAATTTCGCTAAAGCCAATACAAGCTTTAGATGGTTTTGCTGTCAGGTTATACTCACGCAGAGTTGATAATAATTCAACTAACCCTGAATAGTGATCTTCCCAAGTATCGCTGAAAAGACAGATGTCGTCTAGATAAGCAATGACATCTGACCGATACGATAGGATTCGACGCATCATGCGTACAAATGTAGCTGGTGCGTTCATAAGGCCGAAAGGCATAAAATTCCATTGGAAAAGGCCTCTGGGAGTAGAGAAAGCGGTAAGAGGTTTGGCGCGTTCGGATAATGGAACTTGCCAATATCCTTTAGACAAATCAAGTTTAGTGAAAAAATGCGATTTAGAAAGACGAGTAAGTAGCTCTTCTAGTAAAGGCATAGGTTCAGCATCGAACTTCGTAACTTGATTCAATTTGCGATAGTCAACGCAAAGACGTATGTTATTGTCTTTTTTTCGAACAATAACCATCGGCGAAGAATATGCAGAAGTGGATGGTTCGATTATTTGTAAATCTATCATTTCATCCAACTCCTTTTCAACCTGTGTTTGGAAATGTATAGGGATAGGATAAGGTCTAACCCTAATTGGAGTATGTTCAGTTAGAACAATGTCATGCTCAATGACATGAGTTTGTCCAGGGATGTCAGTGAGGACATCCTGAAATGTTTGTAACATAGACGAAACTTGTCGCCGTTCTCCTAGAGACAAATCAGGAGAAACAGTAACGTCTTTCCATGATTCACTAGAATGAAGTGGGATCATTGGAAGCGGAAGATTAACATCCGAAAAACTTGTTTCCTCATCCTGTATTACAGACAGTGATGAGTAATGACCATGTTTGACATGAGAATCGTCCGTTGCCTGGAAAATAGGCTGTAGATAGTCAGGACGTTCATGGAACTCCGTAAGCATATTGATGTGGAAGGTTTTATGCTTCCCGTTAATATCGACGATGTAGTCAACATCTGAAATTTTCGATATTATATCGTACGGACCTTTCCAACTAATAAGGAGTCTATTTTCACGACAAGGTAGCAAAACAAATGCTTTGTCACCAGGACAAAGTTGTCGTAAAGTTCTCTTCTTATTAGCAAATTGTCTTGCCTTCTGCTTAGCAAATTCAGAAGAGGACGTTGCCAATTTGCATGCTTCGATAATCTTTTGTCTCAGCGCGATGACATACTCGTAAGAAGATTTTGTGTCATCGTCAATATTGTCAGCTGTTATAAGATCATGCAGCAAAGACATTGGGCCGCGCGGTCGCGCGCCAAAGACAAGTTCAAAGGGAGAAAACCCTGTATGTTCATTGGGGACCTCTCTGTACGCGAAGAGGGCCGCGGGTAAAACCCTATCCCAATCTTGAGGATGATCCTCAGTTATCTTCCCTAATAAGTTCTTAAGTGTTCTATTTAGTCGCTCGACCATCCCATTGGACATAGGATGATAGATGCTACTCAAAGATCTCTCTATCTGTAGAGTAGACATTACTTGAGACATGGTATCCGATATCAGTTGGGTGCCATGATCTGATAATATTTCTCCGGGGAATCCCAGCCGAGAAAATATAAGCCAAAGAGCATCTGCAATGTCAGCGGTAGTAATGCTCTTTAGAGGGATAGCCTCTGGCCAACGTGTGCACATGTCTACACACGTTAAGATAAACTGATGTCCTCTAGCAGATTTGATCTTGAATGGACCAATGATGTCTATCGCCATTTTCTGGAATGGACGAATAGGAATATCTGCAGCCTGAATAGGCGCAGCATGACGAGGACCTTTGGATTTGACTTCTTGACATACTTTACAGGATCGACAATAGATCCGTATGTCCTTGTTCACAAAAGGCCAAAAGAAAGCCGCAAGAACTCTTGACTTTGTACGGGAAAAACCCATGTGACCAGCACACTGAGAGTCGTGTGCATGTTGTAAGATCTTAACTCTCAAATTCTTGGGTACAAGAATCTGAGAATGACTTGACTTAGTGGAGTCTTGCACCATACGTACAAGTACGCCATTCTTCATTGTAATCCAAGATTTACAATTTGAATCTTTATTCGGATCACCTTTCGTTACAAGAGTGAAGAATTTCTTAAGAGTCGGATCTTCTTCTTGTTGTTTTATAAACGAGTCACGAGAAATTACCAAGGGATCATCTTGGTTATGCACTTCATTATCTTCAACAGATGAAGTTTCAGGCATATTGAGAGCTTGAGCTCTAGTGACTACCGCATTAGCAGATTGCATATTTTGATTTTCCCAAACGGAAATTTGCTCCGGAGTGCATTCTTTGACTCCGTGAATGCGACCGATGATAAGATCAGCGATCGGATTCGGCAAAAGACATGCGTGTACATCTCCTGTGAAGAAAGGAGTAGCAATCCTAATGATAGCGGTAGAGTATTTCTCTATGGTGCCGCCAAATGTTACGCATTTGACTACTTTGCCTGTAGAATGAGAAGGATCTATGAGTGACTGCCTAACCCCAATAGTTGTGCATCCAGAATCAAAAAGTACTGAGACTGGATTGTCATTTACTAAACCTTTGTGTAAGACAAGAGAACCTCTCCCATCATGCGCGATTGACGCAGGAAGAGCGGGAAGAGGATGGCCACAGCTTAAAGTAGACACTGTGGTTGGCTCAAATAATGTTTTGCATTGGGGGCACTGAGATGCTCTCCCAAAATCAAAAGCGGCACATGCCATATTATTAGAGTCATCATTATCTTTATTTTGTTTATAGGCTTCGTGGGACTCTTGCTGTGCAGAGTTCGCCTGGTAATGAGCTTTATGTTTTTTGAATTGTGCTCTACCTCTGTTATTATTGCCTCTGTACTTATCATTGTTTCCACTATTATAACCCCTACTCGGGTTTGAATCATAGCTCCTTTGGTTACTATCATCATATTCATTATAATGAGTATCTCGGTAATTATGATCTTGTTGTCTCCATGAAGGAAAACTTGGATAGTTTCTAGAATGACTTCCTTTGCGAAAGTTCCTGTAATTATGACCACCCCTGAATCGAGGGCTGTCAGCTCTTCTCCAGGTATTCGAAGAAGAACCCTGAAATGATTGGTTACCTTGGTTCTGATAACTGTAATAGTTACCTTTTTTATTAAACCTATTTTGAGGTCCTTGGAATTTGTGAGAGTGATTAGGGTTGTATGGTGTTGCAGAAGCAACTGGCATACCTTCTTTAACCTTACTGTTGCTAATAGCTACGTCCGGATGTGCAGTGACGTATTGGGTACAATACTGTTCCATTTCTTTTAGAGACTTAGGTTTACGCTCATGTAAGAATTCGAGGAAAGGTTTATTTATACTTGACATAATCTTGTCTCTGAGTATCAAGTCCATAAGGGCTTCATAAGTCTTTTCTGTTTTGGATAGCTCAATCCAACGATCAAATGTAAGACGTGTCCTTGCAATGAATTCTGAGAATTCTACACCTGCCTCAGGCACCATTGTCTTAAACAACTTCCGATAACCCTCTTCAGACAACTGATACTTCTTTACTAAGGCTGCCCTAATAACATCATAGTTATCTTTGTCAGCCTCTTCAACCAAACTTAAACTAGTCAGAGAATCACCTTTCAGATTTTCTGATAACTGGTTAGCATATTGTGATTTGTCCACATTATGGGCTCGACACGAGCGTTCAAATCTATTTAGCCAGAATGTTATGTCATCACTGGAAGGGTTGAACGCTGGTACCTTGACCTTGTAAGTAAAGGGTTTACCATTACCACCAGATGCTTGATTAACATTACTTATGTTTGTTAACTTTAACTTTTCTAACTCAAATGCTAAAAGTTCTTTTTGGTGTTCATGTTCTCTTATTGCTTTTTTCTCTTGAGCTTCAGCTTGTAATTTTCTCTCTTCTGCAGCAGCTTCATCTTTTCTTTTCTCTTTTTCCATTTCCATCTGGAATCTTTTTTCATCAGTCTGTATCTGCAATTTCTTTTGTTCATCCTCTCTTTGTAATTTTTTTTCCTCAGCTTCTAATCTTTTCTCCTCAGCTGCTAATTTCTTTTCTTCAATCAATGCTTTTCTTTCTTCTTCAGCAGCAGCTAATGCTTTGTCATATTGAGCAACTGCCCATTCTTCTAATTGCTGACCAGTCTTATCAAGAGCTTTGCCTTGTGTGATAAAATAATCTAATGTAGACATCTTGTCTAATAAGATCAGTAATTTGCAAAAGTAAATAAATTCACTTTCTTAGTCTTAATCAAAGACCTTGTATGATAACTTTGTAACCTGTGGAAAATAGTACTTAACTATCCCAATCACTGTGGGAAACAAGCCTTACAAAGGTCTTGTATAAATCCTTATATAATAACAGCTATAAGTTGCTGGTTCACTCTATAATATAAGTGCAGTGCACCAGAAATAGTGTTTTATATCATCAACTGTGTACCTTTAGTAATAGCAATTAACTATCAGTTGATTCTTGTACATCAATTTATATGATCAACTATATTTTAAATAGTGTATGTCGATCAGGCACAAAACAAAACAGTTATACAGAAGAACATGAAAACATTTGCGGAAATGAAATAAATCAAATGGGAAAAACAATAAAAGATAAACCGCAAGAGGATAACAAATACAAATAACGCCACAGTATATAAATATAAATTGAGAATAGAACTGAAAGATAGAATAGGGTAGACCAACAAATTACAAACAAATCAAAACAAACTAAAGAACAGAGGAATATTACAAAAACAACAATGAGTACAGTCTTCACAGCTAACACTAATAGCAACAGCTGTCGCAGCAAATTTTCAATCAAGAAAATTGCACCTATAGAAACGCACACATCAGACCCTCTATTACGTGGGATACTCTGTTGTGTGACACCGCCCAACCAAAACAACAACCCGCTGGATACAAACAAATATCACATATAAATATTTAAACATAAATACATAAATGCATAAATAGTATGGCAATATGATGTAAATAGAGTGTTGCAGAAAGAATGTGTTGGAATGAAGGCTCAGTTACACTGCCTAATAGTACAGTACTGTGGTACTTTATTAAACAAATACTTCTGGTCTAATTATTTTAAATTCAACACAGAAATAGAAGCTCCATCGTTGATGTGAATGATAACAATCGATGTAGGACTTCTCAGTTCAATAACATTTCCTTTCGCAAACACTGTCAAATATTCTCCAGTCCTGATGTGTAATGTTCTATGTTTCAACCAAGCTTGCTGTGTAACACTGTCAGTTGTATGGCAAATGTCCAACGAACCAAATGTCAACAAACGCTGACCTAGTTACTGCATACTCTCGACAGGACAGGTCACGCTGACATCACTGTAGAGTTGTACTGTTGATGTATTTGTGTGTCGTAACAGACCCCAAGGAACGTCTGGTCTCAGTAGTTTACTTCTCAATATGGTCACTGTGCAGGTTGACCCAGGAAGCTGGCACACCAGTTGTTAAATCCATACTGGCCAGTAGTTGTTAAATCACGTTTTATTTGTTAAATGCCGTGAATGTCCACCAGTTGATAAATGTAGATGTTGGGACTGGTGTAGTAAAGTGTAACGATTGTCAACTCATTAAACCCAGCACAGTTTTGGTCATACAGGTCATTTTGTCCTGGAACGTGATGAGGCTCCGACAAGAATGTGAGTGTAGACAATGAGTGTGTATATGAATGTCAGTACGCGAATGGTAGAATGATTCGATAGAGTTGACAGGTTGGTAGTACATCACTCATACTCACACTGTTCGAATTCAAGAAGTACTGGAACTACGGTGGTCTTTTTATAACATTTAATGAGACGCACACTTGGACAGTACGTGTATGGTTACAGGAACAAATGTCGACATAGACAGCATAATGTTGATCACAGGAATATCATCTTAAGTTAGCATTCATGCTTGGCAAATATCATAATGGAGCATTCGTAAATAAGCATTCAGATTTCCATCATGTAAATCATCTGGCTTTACTGACTGGGCACGTCAGTCCATAACCAATATATAGGAAGGCTCCTAGACTTAACCTCGTCTAGCGAATATCCCTTCACGTAAAGTTCAATATATATATTTTTCATAAAGATATAGGAATCCCAGACATGGGTTCTCACATGTAGCAGTGATCTCTTGGTTCATCGAGCGATAGTACAGGCATCCCTTTTTCTCACTCGATAAATACAAAGTATATGGATTTCAACATGGCTGTGCTTCTCTCGTGAGCTTCACTCACTATTGGATACAGACCAAAATTGGTCATTCGTTAAATGTCCTCATTTCTTCATAGCTTCTATCATAGAGGTAATTGAATAATATCATATAATCTAGTGCTGATACATAGGAATGTCATCTTCCTTTGAATAAATATTCTTTTCAAAAGTACCACTGTGCATCTGCTTATCGACAACGATGGCGAAGCCCAAGTTCATAATAAATTGTGGTTTTACCTTTCTATGCGAAATATAACTTTGCCATTCCTTGGCAAAAGAGAATAAACACTGGGGTAAAGTACATACAACATGTCTAAATGACTATCACTTTTCCCCATCTACTTATAGATCACTTTTCGGCGATAAGCCGGCTACAACAAAATTCGACATCCCGACAGGATGACAGCCATGAATCACACCCCCTGCTAGCGATACTTCCGCTGCATAGCCTTTGACCTTTTCTAGCGACAACCAACATAGTTCGACTTAGAAATGTAAAGATATCCATATATAAGACAGACGCGTCCTACTCATACAAACACTACGTATAAATTCAGGCCATAGATATACTGAAGCAAGAACAATCTATTCCTACCCAGCCAAAGAATAAATCGCAGTAGGCCTAGAATCGTCCGCGGAGTCCGATCGAAGATGACGGAACTCCTTTCAAGGGAAGTAACTCAAAAATGACTTCTCCTTAAGCACTTAAAAAGGAAATACTTTGTTTACAAAATATTTGCGAACATAATAAGTATATAAATGTATTATATTGCAAGATAGTAAAGATTGCACTTTACAAAGATGTAGGCAATTTAATGATATAAAGACCTACGTGACAATATACAATTGCAACGAAATATGTCGGCGGTTATAAAGATCAGAGAGAGATAGGACTTAAACTGTATTTAAAGAAACCTACGTTCTTAGTTGCATTAACAAAATTTAACAATAGTATTTTTTGCTTTTGTGAATTTACACGCGGATTATTATTGCAGACTGTACAAGATATAACTAACTATCTTACACGCCTTGTTAATTCTGATAATACGGACAGTACGAGGTATAGAGCCATTCATACATCACGTGGAGCATGGAGTGCAAGCCTCAGAAAATATACATCAAGCCCTTTTGTCTCGTGCTATCCGTTCAAGATATTTCATTGTCTTCTTTAATCCTTTCATATCAGTATTTAAATCCCTTCCCCGTGTAATTTTGTTTTAAGCCATCGTCTGATTTTTTCTTTTACCCTAGAGTTCCAGAAGAAGGTCTGCTTTTCGAGTCTTTTCTTAAAACTTTCATGGAATATAAAACATTATTTTAGAGGTTGTTACCAACAGATTACTGGGGGACAATGAAGATAGATATATATGTATATATATGTATATATATGTATATATATATATATATATATATATACATATATATATATATATATATATACATATATATACATATATATACATATATATATATATATATATATATATATATATATATATATATATATATATATATATATATATATATATATATAGGAAGATATTTATTAGTTTGTATACTTGTTATGTTTGGAAATATTTGGTAATATTTTGAGTCTAAGATTAGGACTCTAGTCAAAGGGCGAATACTCATTTTATGCTTCGAGTGAAAGTAAATATATAGTCGCCCCACTTGAATATAGTTGAAAGGTTAACAGTAGCGCATGCCCAATGAGACGATGAGTCGTCGTTGGGGCTTCCGTGATGACGGACGGATCTTGAAGGCTGTCGGACAAATGAGAGTCCAAAGTTTTTCGTCATTGTGATTGATTCTGGGAAAGAGAGGAGTTTTCTCTCAGTATACTATGATGGTCGATACTTCTCCCAGAATATATATGTTAGTGTGCTAGTTACTTGTATTTTCTGAACTGAAGGTAAAGAAAGAACATTTTCTAAAACTTTACCTAGGCCTAACGACGCCATAGATGTTATATCATCTATCTATATATTTGATGGATCGTATGTAGACGATTCCTGTACTAGCAGCACTGTGAGTGGACATATGTAACATTCCTTATGGGTATGGAAAACCCAATGACATTAGATGAGCAAATGAACGGAACTTTCATTTGTAGTGAGGATATCTTATGGATGAACGCCGCTCACTGGGACCGGCGCCATTTTGAATCCCACTGTTGGTCTATTTGAATTGTCAGTCAGAGAACGGAAATATCTTATTACCTGATGGTAATACCAAGACCTACAATGTATTGAAGTCTACTCTTTGTTATTTGAGATTGTCAACCTTAAAAGAAAGACCCTGTTGAATTTAAAGCCTAAAAGACTTAGCCTGAAAGACATAGTCAGCAGAGGGTCTGTAGGGGAGCATTGTGAGGACCATTATTATTGCTAACTCGAACTGATGCTACTAGTCAGTGGAGGTATGAGACGATAGACTATCATAAATATATATTTGCTCCTATCGTCCGATTATATTTACTTGCTATGAGATTGCCAAATTGCTGTTGCCACCCATTTGTCAAGTATCCAATGATTTGTTGTGTCAACCTGTTCCAATGACTGTCAACCGTGCTGTCAGAGTGTGTATCATTAAACTGTCTAAAACGTCTACAGTAGTTCCAGTTATCATTGACTTCCAACCGTGAGGGTATGAGTGCATTGCTACCAATTTGTCAACTCTACAGAACCATTCACGCATTCGCATATTGACACTCATATTAACACTCATTGTCAACAATACATTCTTGTCGGGGCCTCATTACGTTCCGGGACAAGGTGACCTATATGACCAACACTGTGCCGGGTTTGAGTTGACCACGTACTCTCATCAAGCAGACGAGTACATACAAACATTCATTCCATCAAGCAATATAACGAAAACAAGTCTTTATCAGAGGTTTTCTTAAAACTTTCGTGGAATATAAAACATTATTTTAGAGAGTCTGTTATAATATAAAACATTATTTTAGAGATTCTGTTATAATATAAAACATTATTTTAGAGGTTCTGTTATAATATAAAACATTATTTTAGAGGTTCTGTTATAATATAAAACATTATTTTAGAGATTCTGTTATAATATAAAACATTATTTTAGAGGTTCTGTTATAATATAAAACATTATTTTAGAGGTTCTTTTATAATATAAAACATTATTTTAGAGATTCTGTTATAATATAAAACATTATTTTAGATGTTCTGTTATAATATAAAACATTATTTTAGAGGTTCTGTTATAATACAAAACATTATTTTAGAGATTCTGCTATAATATAAAACATTATTTTAGAGGTTCTGTTATAATACAAAACATTATTTTAGAGGTTCTGTTATAATATAAAACATTATTTTAGAGATTCTGCTATAATATAAAACATTATTTTAGAGATTCTGTTATAATATAAAACATTATTTTAAGGATTCTGTTATAATATAAAACATTATTTTAGAGATTCTGTTATAATATAAAACATTATTTTAGAGGTTCTGTTATAATATAAAACATTACTTTAGAGGTTCTGTTATAATATAAAACATTATTTTCGAGGTTCTGTTATAATATAAAACATTATTTTAGAGATTCTGTTATAATATAAAACATTATTTTAGAGATTCTGTTAAAATATAAAACATTATTTTAGAGATTCTGTTATAATATAAAACATTATTTTAGAGATTATGTTATAATATAAAACATTATTTTAGAGATTCTGTTATAATATAAAACATTATTTTAGAGATTCTGTTATAATATAAAACATTATTTTAAAGATTCTGTTATAATATAAAACATTATTTTAGAGATTCTGTTATAATATAAAACATTATTTTAGAGGTTCTGTTTAAAACAAAAAAGTATTTTAGAGGTGCTGTTATAAAACAAAAAAGTATTTTAGAGATGCTGTTATAAAACAAAAAAAGTATTTTAGAGGTTCTGTTACAAAACAAAAAAGTATTTTAGAGGTTCTGTTATAAAACAAAAAAGTATTTAAGAGGTTCTGTTATAAAACAAATAAGTATTTTAGAGGTTCTGTTATAAAACACAAAAGTATTTTAGAGGTTCTGTTATAAAACAAAAAAAGTATTTTAGAGGTTCTGTTATAAAACACAAAAGTATTTTAGAGATTCTGTTATAAAACAAAAACGTATTTTAGAGATTCTGTTATAAAACAAAAAAGTATTTTAGAGATTCTGTTATAAAACAAAAAAAGTATTTTAGAGGTTCTGTTATAAAACAAAAAAATATTTTAGAGGTTCTGTTATAAAACAAAAAAAAGAAATCGGTAAATATAGCAATAGACAATAGTCTTATTTGCGGCAGACATCTGAAAAAGTCTTTCTTTAGAAGGATATCAAATCCTCTGTAAAAGTTTTAATGTCGCATACCATTGACGTAAACAGTCAAACAAGTTCTGATCTCGAATAGCATGCTCGTTGGTAACTAACAAAAAAAAACAAAGTTATCACTCGCCAAGTTATCAAATATTCCAAACAAAACAGAAGTCCTTCATCGAAAAGGAGAAAACTGATCATTTTAGTTTGGTTTGGGTTGAACTTTCTTCATTGCACATTGCACATTGCACATGGACAACTTCCATCAGTGCTCAGATTTCCTCCCATAGATCCTTCCATAAGGCTGATCTCATCACGAACTGCGTAGCACCGGCGAGAATCTCAATGTGTGTATGTAGGAATCATGCAGGGGGAGTATGACAACATTAGGACCACTGGTTCTGAAAAAAAATTTCCATAAATTATATTCCTTCAACTGTGTCGCATAGAGATTATGAGCAATACATTTTCTATATTCTCTTCTTTTTCTACCCGTGTCTTTTACTTTATTATCGCTCTTTTATCCTTTTCCTGTATTTTTCGCATTCGTTCGTTTGCGAAAAATATTTTCTTTCCCATTCTCACTTTACCGTTTTTCTTTCTCATGCTGATACGCATTCTATTACGTAGATGTCAGTCAGACGAGAAACTGTGAATATTCATCTATCTCAGACATAGGAGCAGACTTTTGGCTAGCATTTTCACCTGACACGAACGTTTCTCCGGCGTGAGGTGTGATAACCGACATCTACACGGCGCAGAATGAGACATTTGTCTGGTATTTTCCTCTGTCACAGCACTCAGGGCCAGTTTCGTAGCGTGAGGGGTCTAAGACGCGTTTGGCATGTTATGTCCAGCTTCTAAGGTACGTAGGTGTTAGGAAAGGGGAGAGATCGGGTTTTTGGAAATAGTGGAATCTTTGTCTGTTTGATAGATATAATCAGAGTTTTAAACTTGATTTCACTCATTCTCCATTTGCAGTAGACGTGGTCACTTCGTTCCAGATACTTAAACTTATAAGTGAAACTCTTAGTTTCGATGTGATACCGTAGTTCTGTATTGAGGTAATTATTATATTAAGTATCTAATATTTTGTGAGTGATTAAGTGTTGAATCGCCTATTTTTCACTAGTTCTTTGTGCAGAGAGAATTAAAATATAGTCTGTATTATTTTCTAGGGACGTGTTTCAGTGGAAAGCAGAATAAATTATATTTCTAGCTTAAAATCATGCAGCTATAAATGAATTTGATTTTACTGCTAAATAATCAGACGAGAATATATTTTAAAATTAACTTATAACTGAAATGCTACATCAGTGAGTATTGACGGGATACGTATGTATTCCTAATTCATGATGATTTATTTATGAATATAACTTATTTCACGGGAGTGTTAAATGTTAAGTTTATAATGTAAGTTGTAAACGAGTACATGGTATGTATAATTATTTTATATGTGTTTTTTCCTCTATTTAGTGAAGAAAACTGGGGTTAACCCAAACTTTGCCAGCGTTAAGTACTGATGAGTAATATCTGAGAAGAACTAAAACATTTTCCTTAAAAGACTTGGTGTAAAATCTTTACAAGAACTTTAAAGGTGAAATGACATAACGGGCCTATTGCGCTATATTTTATTCTTCCTGAGAAAAACTAAGTACAGTTCAGCCCTTGTGGCAAGTAAACTATTACAAACAGTAACGTTCCGCAAATTATGTCAATTTGTGGTGTGACCAAGAAATTTTTTACCTTTTGATCGAAGTTACAAATCTGACATTGTTCCTAAGTAGTGGAAACCTCGTGATTCTGATCCTGTGAGCCCGCTTGAAAACTAATTCTTACCTGAACTGATAAAGTGACACTAACTTAAAATCTGAACAAAATTATCGCCTGAAGATGACGCTCCCCGGACAAATTGGATGAAACCAAGATCTGCAGAGCTGGGTATCCGCTTCATCAAACGATAAAACAGATTGTGTCAGAACGTGCGCCAGACGGCGAACAACAGCAAGCTATAGGGTAAGAAAGTGAGAAATGCACGACAGGGCCCTGATGAATGAACCGAGAGAAAGCAGGAACGAGTGACTCTTTTTTTATGTTATACCAAATTTCACCCACTTTGTAATTTCTTTATGCAAGTTTTGTTGCAAACAAGATACTTTTCCTTAGGATATATCATACTAATATCTAAGTCTGTTCATACCTTTAAAAAAGGGGAAAATCATTAGATTACCGCTAATGTATCCTTGATTCCTTGGGGCTATCACTTTCTTCTAACAGGACTGTGGGCATACCTTGAGGGATAAGATCATACTGTGGGTCTATCATTCTTGTAGCATTTTTTATTGACTTTTTTGACTATTTGTATATGCTTTGATGTAATTTTATGAGTTGTGATGGAATTTTCTGATAATTAAAAATTCCCTTGAACGTAATCAGTGTGTCAGGTCAGCCCGTTCCCAAATATCTATATAATCATTTGTTATAGTTTTCCCACGTGTGTGCGTCTATATGTCGTCAATTGTGTGTGTGTGCACGTGAGTGGTAATATATATATATATATATATATATATATATATATATATATATATATATATATATATATATAGTTTATAGACTGTCTGACTCCTCTGGATCTGTTGTAGAAGATAGGCGGAGAGAGAGAAGATTCTCGCTTTCCGTGACAGCCTCTATAAATTTCTACCATCTCACTCGTGGAAATCTATTTCTACTATCTTCTCTCACTGTGGCTATCACTCATTCTAATCTATGCAGAAGGGACCAACCCAAGTCTTAATTCCCCTATCAGAAATCTACGACAAACAGGCAATCGAACCCGGTACCTTTAGAATTCGAGGCGGACGACATACCTCTTAGCCACTCCGACCCAGGACCTCCCGATCTTATATATGTATGAAAGGAGTTCGAATTTAGTTTTTTTTTTTTTAACTATGTACCAAGGCAAGATTTTTAATTAACAGCTGCATTATCACAACATGTTTTGTAAATGTAGGGATATTTAAAAAAAAAATCTTGCTATGATACGTACTTAAAAAAACAGCAAAATTCAAAATAAACGTTCTATTACTCCGCCTCCTAGTCATTAAGGGAGTAACGAATTGAGCGACTAAATCGGCCGAGGTACTGCAAATGTAACGAACTCCATTGATACATATATAAGATACATATTCATACTCACACAAATTACAGATAGGGAAAAGTCAAGAAATTGTGTCCAAACATCCACCTTTCAACAGGCGAACAAATTAGTTCCCATTTAGAAAAAAATGCGCCATGAAAGAGACTTCAATTTTGGGGGGAAAAGATGGGACTAATGTGACAGAGAGATTGGAGAATTCATTTTATGAGCAATGCTGAATATATACTATGCTTCTTGTTCTTCTTCGTTCACCCTCAGACGTCAACTTGAATATGTTCAAAGAAAGCAGTTGTCAGTCTGAGGTTGTTGACATCTCCGTAGAGTTTTTTCACGAATAGTACTAGTGATGACCACATGCTCTTTCTCTGTTCCTCATATGTTGGGCTCCTTTGAAGTAAATGTTCAGCAGTCATTTTATCGGTGCCACAGTTACACTCATCAGTAGTTCCTATCTTTAGCTTGTTGAATAGATGGTATTCCAATCTGTCGTGGCCTGTGCGAAGTCTGAAGATCACCACTTGTTCTCTTCTGCTGAGCTGGTAATGTAAATCTTTGTGTGTGTGTGGCCTGGATGCTCTGTTTCCCACTAGCTCCTGTATTTCCTCTCGATGAAACTCTTGGCCTTATCATAAGTTATGTCTGTGTTAAGCTGAGGTAGCTTTCCACCTTCCTTTGCCAATCTGTCAGCCTCATCATTTCCGAGAATGTTGCAGCGAGAAGTGATCCACTGTATCACAACTCTTTTGAATTGCTGACATAGTTTGTGGAGAGTTACTCTTAGGATATAGACAATGCATCCTTAGTCATGTTTTATCACATCACATCCATCCTTAGAAAACAGATGCACGACCAGGGACAAGTGCGAGACAGACGTCATCATCTCAGGAAATACAAACAGTGCTTCGTTGGACGTGATGTCATCGATTGGTTGCTTAAGATGCATCACGTGCAGTCACGTGAGGAAGCTATGAGTGCCATGCAGATCCTAAAACAGCATGGTTTGTTTCACCACGGTAAGTTTATTCTCGCCCGCTTGTTACCGACTCTCGAAAGGGAAAGACAGAGAGTAGTAACAATGTAACCTATCAAGCATGTCATAGAAGGGGACTAAGGAAAGTTGGGCAATGGGCCGGCTACCCCTCCTGTAGAAACTTTAAGCCATAAAATCGTCAACAACAATATGGACGTCAAGCAAAGTAAATAATTTAAATTCCACTCAGTTATCCAATACAAAAGTAGGTGCTATATTAAGGAGGCTCAACACGGAGCACAGAAAAGCCGAAAGGAGTCTGAACTGCTGTTCACATTTTGTTCGCCTAGAAAAGGGATGAAGAAAACAGTGAAAGGGGCGGATGGCTCATGACAAGAGAACGGCCATATGTTTGTAACGGACTTTGCTTCTTAGGGATATGAAAAGTAATGAATGAACGAATGAATGACGTTTATTATACTCAGGTAAGTGCCAGCGCCATTTTTCTCAAATGTAGATCGTCTGCAAGTAAACTTTCTCTCTTCATCTCTTGATCTTTTTTATTTATTATTTCCTTTGTAAATCAGAATATCATTTATTTTTGTCTCACGTTGTTACCGGAGTCTCTGGGGAAGTAAAGGATGTCAATATGACCACTGTAGCCACAATCATGTTATAACAGGTAACTAGTATGAGGATGTCAATAGGACCACTGTAGCCACAATCATGTTATTACAGGTAACTAATATGCGGATGTCAATAGGACCACTGCAGCCACAATCATGTTATAACAGGTAACTAATGTGAGGATGTCAATAGGACCACTGTAGCCACAATCATGTTATATCAGGTAACTAATGTAAGGATGTCAATAGGACCACTGTAGCCACAATCATGTTATAACAGGTAACTAATATGCGGATGTCAATAGGACCACTGCAGCCACAATCATGTTATAACAGGTAACTAATGTGAGGATGTCAATAGGACCACTGTAGCCACAATCATGTTATATCAGGTAACTAATGTAAGGATGTCAATAGGACCACTGTAGCCACAATCATGTTATAACAGGTAACTAATGTAAGGATGTCAATAGGACCACTGTAGCCACAATCATGTTATAACAGGTAACTAATGTAAGGATGTCAATAGGACCACTGTAGCCACAATCATGTTATAACAGGTAACTAATGTAAGGATGTCAATAGGACCACTGTAGCCACAATCATGTTATAACAGGTAACTAATGTAAGGATGTCAATAGGACCACTGTAGCCACAAGCATGTTATAACAGGTAACTAATGTAAGGATGTCAATAGGACCACTGTAGCCACAATCATGTTATAACAGGTAACTAATGTAAGGATGTCAATAGGACCACTGTAGCCACAATCATGTTATAACAGGTAACTAATTTGAGGATGTCAATAGGACCACAGTAGCCACAAGCATGTTATTACAGGTAACTAATATGAGGATGTCAATAGGACCACTGTAGCCACAATCATATTATAACAGGTAACTAATATGAGGATGTCAATAGGACCACTGTAGCCACAATCATGTTATAACAGGTAACTAATGTAAGGATGTCAATAGTACCACTGTAGCCACAATCATGTTATAACAGGTAACTAATGTAAGGATGTCAATAGTACCACTGTAGCCACAATCATGTTATAACAGGTAACTAATGTAAGGATGTCAATAGGACCACTGTAACCACAAGCATGTTATAACAGGTAACTAATCTGAGGATGTCAATATGATCACTGTAGCCACAATCATGTTATAACAGGTAACTAATATGAGGATGTCAATAGGACCACTGTAGCCACAATCATGTTATAACAGGTAACTAATATGAGGATGGCAATAGGACCACTGTAGCCACAATCATGTTATAACAGGTAACTAATATGAGGATGGGAATATGACCACTGTAGCCACAATCATGTTATAACAGGTAGCTAATATGAGGATGTCAATATGACCAATGTAGCCACAAGCATGTTATAACAGGTAACTAATGTGAGGATGTCAGTAGGACCACTGTAGCCACAATCATGTTATTACAGGTAACTAATGTGAGGATGTATATGACCACTGTAGCCACAATCATGTTATTACAGATAACTAATGTGAGGATGTCAATAGGACCACTGTAGCCACAATCATGTTATAACAGGCAACTAATTTGAGGATGTCAATTGGACCACTGTAGCCACAAGCATGTTATAACAGTAACTAATATGAGGATGTCAATATGACCACTGTAGCCACAAGCATGTTATAACAGGTAACTAATGTGAGGATGTCAATAGGACCACTGTAGCCACAATCATGTTATTACAGGTAACTAATGTGAGGATGTCAATATGACCACTGTAGCCACAATCATGTTATTACAGGTAACTAGTATGAGGATGTCAATAGGACCACTAAAGCCACAAGCATGTTATTACAGGTAACTAATATGAGGATGTCAATAGGACCACTGTAGCCACAATCATATTATAACAAGTAACAAATGTGAGAATGTCAATATGACCACTGTAGCCACAATCATGTTATAACAGGTAACTAATGTGAGGATGTCAATAGGACCACTGTAGCCACAAGCATGTTATTACAGGTAACTAATATGAGGATGTCAATATGACCACTGTAGCCACAATCATATTATAACAGGTAACTAATGTGAGGATGTCAATATGACCACTGTAGCCACAATCATGTTATAAGAGGTAACTAATGTGAGGATGTCAATAGGACCACTGCAGCCACAAGTATGTTCTTACAGGTAACTATTATGAGTATGTCAATAGGAACACAGTATCAACAAGCATGTTATTACAGGTAACTAGTATGAGGTTGTCAATGGGACCAGTGTAGCCACAAGCCTGTTATAACAGGTAACTAGTATGAGGATGTCAATATGACCACTGTAGCCACAAGAATGTTATAACAGGCAACTAATTTGACGATGTTAATAGGACCACTGTAGCCACAAGCATGTTATAACAGGTAACTAATATGAGGATGGCAATAGAACCACTGTAGCCACAAGCCTATTATAACAGGTAACTAATGTGAGGATGTCAATAGGACCACATTACCAATAAGCATGTTATTACAGATAACTAGTATGAGGATGTCAATAGGACCACAGTATCAACAAGCATGTTATTACAGGTAACTAGTATGAGGTTGTCAATTGGACCACTGTAGCCACAATCATGTTATTACAGGTAACTAATTTGAGGATGTCAATAGGACCACAGTACCAACAAGCATGTTATTACAGGTAACTAGTATGAGGATGTCAATAGGACCACTGTGTAGCGAAAGGTTTTCCTATTATGATAATAGTGGTAGAGCAGAAGTAGAATCTCTCTCCAGAAAGTATGAAGTTCCAGTGCCCGAGAAGTACACTGGTATCACAAGTGAGTTACAGCTGTGAATACTCTGAGCTGGACAATAGATTTAGGTTTCAGAAGTATAAGTTGCTACTTTCGCTATCGTAACCCTATGTGATAATATAATTAAATTTGAAAAGGTAACTCGAAATTTAACAGTTAAAAATTTAACAAGTCAAATGAGTACAATTATCCAATTTATTATGTACATCTATATATTCTTGTAATGATAAAGGGGTGTTGGAAGATGGTAAAATGTATGATTATTTACAGTTACAAATTAAAATAACTAATAGAAAAAGTCTTGGATTTATCTTCCACTGAATTTACAACAAAAGGATTGTCACATTATCTCTTGCCATCTAGTTGTCATCATTAGACAGTCGTTTAGAAACTGCTCACAGGATTTGTTGGATGGATACAAAGAAACTCAACTTTAGCCACGTCTGCTCGAGGTTCCTCCGACACACTGGAGTACGGAAGACTTTCCTTCAGCCCGCCCTATAACTACGGAGGACTAAGGTGTTGAAGTTTGGTTGACCTCTAAGCTTCAGTGAGCTGGATCAACTTCTTCAAGTCTTTAGTTTCTCGATCAGGAATGATCATAAACATTGATCATAAAAACCTGGAACAAGAAGTAAAAGGTGGCCATGTTGTTCCAACAATCTCACCACCAACTACTGTTCATGATGCGACCATGTCTTCAGTGTTTGTATATAAATGAATGAATCATGGTAGTATGTTACAGAGACAGCATGATAAGATAATGTATACTGTGCAGAATTAACAAATTACATGAATAAATCATAGGTTATGATACATGGGTACGATATAACCTTTGCCTTCCACTTATGGATGTCAAGTCACTTATGTACTTGCTGGTATGTCGTAAGCTTCCAGGCAAGAATTAGCCATGATATATTTGGCTAACCAATTAATGGTTATGCTTCCTGACAATGCCAGTGAAGGTTATCTCTGGTTAGCGTCATTCTCTTTTTTATTATATCTGATACAATCAATCAGAAATAAAATCTGAAATAAAATGATATTATTCATACATATATCTTTAATAAACTTACATACCCTCTTAGGATCTATAAGCTCACGGTGAGATTATTTTGGTTGAAGTTAATCTGCCCTGCATGCAGCGTGAAAAAATAACTTTTCTTGCAGATACTGTCTTCCAGTTTCTCACTTTGGCTTCTGGATTTGGTGTGTGTGATTTTCAACGCGTCCCTCTGTCCTTATATTTCAGTCTCTCGCGCGTACGATAAAGCACCTCTAAAAGTCCCAAAAGATTTTCGTTTCATCTCCTGGTTTGAGGCTATTTGAAGCAATCTGTGTTTTTCCTGTACTTGTTTTTTTCTTCTGTTCACTACACACTTATATTCTTCCGTCCTTTCTATGTATCATTTCCTTTTCCCCATATGAGGCTTTCATTACATATAAGTTTTATACAAATCCGTTGAGGCTTGTTAGTGTAATAAATTTTTAAAGATTATTAGCTAACTTTTAGCCGATGTGATGAAGGTGAAAAATATTAATTATCTTTAAAACTATTTATATTTGAATAATATCCTTTTGCATATAATTCCTAGTCTATCTCCTTTGTTGAATTATTTTTATTTAATATTATTCCAACCAGGCGTTCTCCTGTAGTGAATAATATAATGTCCAGTAAATGCAAACTTTGAAAGTCCGCCATTCATTTCTATTAGCTATTTCCCCATTCTTCAGTAATACTGTATGGCTTTTAACCGTAATTCACATTTCCCGTCTACTACAAACTTCAAAGAAAGACCGCCGCGCTGACCTTGCGCTGGTGTGTGTGTGTGTGTGTGTGTGTGTGTGTTTGTGTGTGTGTGTGTGTCGTGTGAAATTCTAATCCACATATATAAATTAAAACGTAAATGTAAAGCCTAACAAATAAATTTAATAAAAGGAAAGAAGAATGGTAAAGAACAGTGCTGTCACAATGACTGTACTCGAAATCCCCCTTGTTTTCTCCTTCGTCTGCAAATTGTAACGTTTCACGTTGATAGTAAAAGCCTACTGCTTCAATACCCGCTTTCTACGATAAAACGTGTACTGCCTTTCTAAGAAAAACCTTGAGATACGCAAGCTGACCTATATTTAATATTCCATTCATGTCATTTTATACACTAAGTTACCATAAACGAAAGACAGATGGACTAAGGATAGAAAGAAAGGGAGGGGCTGAAAGCCGGAACGCAGGCAATACTACCACAGTCTCGCGATACACAATTAATGCCACCCCTAACACGCGTGTAAGGCCACAAGCACTAACTTTTTTTCAAATCGACAGTGATAAAAAACACTACCCATACGAGAGTTAGGTTTTAAAAACCGGAAAAACGCTTATTAGGAAACATGACATTCTACTGTTTTATGTCTAAAATCCTGACATTAGTCTGACAGTACAGCAGGACAGGTGGCGGTTCTAAACATAAAAAATAAAAAAACAGCACGACTATCCTAGAAGAAAATACATATTTTGAACGCAGCCCCTTAGCCCCATTAAATTTATATATTTGGGTTCCTTAGGACTTGCTGACAAAGAATATGTTAAACGTTACGCAAATAGTCTAGGAATTAACAAATTATAGCCAAAAGAAATAGTGAGGGATGTCAGACAACACCAAAATCAGAATCGCTCAGTGGCAGATTTTCACACCACCATTGTACGGGAAATAGGTCCCCATGTTACCTCCTATTTGATTGGCGGAAAGTAAATGTAAGGCTAAACACGATTAGTCGGGCTATAAATATTGATTCTTTGTTGTTAGGGAAACGTGAGTAGGAGTACTTTTTTTCAAACGCTTGTGTAAACATGGCACGATTGGTTAGACCCGCCAATATAGTCAATCAGAGGCGTCAGGTCAGCACCACATTTTCAAATAAACTTACTAAAGAACCAGTGCGTTGAGCGCCAGTGCATATTTTTCTAAATAAAAGCCTGGGACATCGGCAGATCGAAATTGTGCTATATTCATTGCCAGTCAACGTAACTGTGTATTATTCCATGAATTGTGGTAAGCTTGAAATATTTGATATCTTTTTAATGAAAATTGAATGTAAATTGATAATTTATGTCTGTATATATGTGTGGTTCAGTAGCGAACATGAGGTAAAGCCTATATAGTGCTCCAACCTGAACAGAAGGTGTCGGAGGAAAGTAAAACTACATGGAATTGCCAAACAGTACACTGACACCTATCTTATTGACTAGAAAGAAATAATGCTGGAATTGCAGAGGCGTAGTAACCATTAGGGAGGAGTATACTGGTGAAAATTGTTTCAGATGAAGATAGCAGTTGGCCTACCGCTCTGAACTCAGTGTTTGTTATGTATTGTGTTCAGTCTGGAAATTTATTATAAATTAGTTCTGAAATAGGAGGTACAACCTTCTTGTTTCAGGGACCGTGGTCCTAAAGTTATTGAGCAGCACCTGGTCTGAGCTTTGCTGAATCTAGAGGCTGACAGCATACTCCTGGGTCCAGATAGTGACCAGTGAGGTGTCTCCAGAACACAGGGAGGCTATCGAGCAGAGGAGTCTTTTCCTGCCGCCATCACGAAAGATAAGCGTCTGTGGCCAGAGGAGCTCAACATTATGCCCCCCCCCCTCAAAATCTGACTTTATAATAAAACAGAGGGAAAATACAGTGTTTAAATTGATAGGAACTGTGAACTTTTCCCCATACTATTTCCAAGATAAACAAACACTTGAAGTCATGATGACAAATAACAACATAGCTTGAAAAAACAAAACCAGTATTACCTCATATTACTACTACACAACTGACACACATAGGATAATATTAATAAAATATGTCACTACAAGGTTCATATTGATAAATTCTGTACATATAAATTGTAATTACAATTGATTGTGATTCCTGGTTCACTTTGTAGTTGAATCAGGACATATATATTAGTGAAAGTAATTAATACATATTTATATTTGAAACTTTACCAGTGACTCATTTAAGATAGTCTTATAGAGTGTTAAATGTGTGTGAGTGTCACAGTGTTGTCAAGTGTGGTGGAATAAATTAAATTGTTTATCTGTCTGTTGTTGTTGTGACTTACACTTCATCATATACATACCCTAGACATTTAACGTAGTCATCACAATATTCCAGAATAATTCTGACTGAGGTATAATGTGGTAGCAAGTAAGGTTATCTGCAAAACACTACACCTATTAGATACAGATACCTTCACAGCTGATCTCAGTCAGTACACTAAGTCCCCTATAAATATTTATAACATCCCACTTTACCACATATATTGGGGTCTCGCTCCAGGGATATTGAACTTTCTCCTGTTATAGATATTGGGAATAATAAGAATTAAAAGGTATCCTTGGGTGGAAATAAATAACGTTGAGCTCTCAGTGCCTGTGGTGTCTTTGGATAAGTAATATCAGAGTGTATTGTTTAGTTAGACATTACCTACATTTACCTGTTAGAAAATGGCGGACCTGGCCAAATTTCGATCTGCTGCTGTACAGACTGCGAAAGAGTTAGGAATGGACGGGCAAATTATGATTGCTTATGTCACTGCTGAATGTGACAAATATATTGAACGGGAAGAAAGAAGATTAGAAAAAGAGGCCGAAAGAAAACTAGAATCTGAAAGATTGGCCGAAGATAAGAGGTTAGAGGCTGAAAAGGAAATTAAGAAGTTACAGATTGAGGCTGAGGCTAAGAAATTGGAAGCAGAAGAAAGAAGATTGACTGCAGAAAGGGAAGACAAGCGTTTAGCTGCAGAGAGGGAAGCAGAAAAGGAGGAGAAGAGATTACAAAGGGAACACGAGTTACGACTAAGGGAGTTTGAGTTTCAAGGCCATGCTCCTGAAAATGGTGCCAGTCCCTTTACCTCTGATGCCACTGCTAGCCAGGGAGCCTCAACCTCAGCTATGAATTTTCATTTAGATCATTTTGTTGAGAAAGACGATGATATTGAGAGCTATCTAAATAGATATGAACTATTAGCTACCACATATGGGTTAGAGAGAGAAAGGTGGAGCTTAAAGTTATCTCAAGGTCTTCGTGGGGCAGCTTATGAAGTTTTTGCCAAAATGAGCAGAGGTGATCAGGAAAATTATGACATGCTAAAGCAGGCTCTTTTGTTAAGATATGAAAAGAACGCAGAATTTTATAGGAAAAAATTTAGGAATGCTAAACTACTGTCAGGTGAAACCTATCACCAGTTCTCTGCACGGTTAGAGACATACTTGGAGAAATGGACTTCTCTGGGGAAAACCCAAGATCTTAAGGAAATGGTCCTTATAGAACAATTAAGAGAGTCCATGGCTCCAGACCTGAGAAAGTTTCTCATGGAACAAGGTGCAGAGAGGCTGGGTGAGTTGCTAAATGTTGCTGAAAGGTATCAAGCAGCTCAGGCAGAGGTATCAGGTAATAAAAAGAAACAGGTGGAAAATTTTAGGGCACCACAGAACTTTAATAAATTTGATCCTAGAGATCAAAACAAAGGTAAGCACCAATTTGATAGGCCACGGTATGACAATAAAAATAAAACCCCACAATTCGATGAAAGGAAATATGATGAAAGAAAATCTTTCAACCAAGGGAAAAGGTGGTGTAAAAATTGTAAGATGAACAATCATGACACTGACCATTGTAGAAGGAAACCTCCTCATTGTGCTGCTATGACATCTGGGAAAAAGGAAAAAAAGGTCAAACCTGCAGAACTACAGGAACCATACCACCCCCCAGTGTGTGAAGATGTCATCTGTAATGGTGTCACTATAAGGTGTTTATATGATACCGGTTTAGATTACGATTCCGTTGTGAGTTCTCACCTGGTGCAGGCAGATCAATACACCACAGAAACAGTGGAGATTCAAACTGCAACCAAGGATGTAGCTACCATGACACTTCCCGTCGCCCGGATAAAGGTGAAAACGCGATATGTGGAAGGAATCATAAAAGCAGCAGTGATAAATGAGCCAATCTACCCTCTGATATTGGGGTGTAGATATGTCTTCTTGGGGAATCCCAAGAGACCTGTGATATTGGCAACAGTGCAGACCAGATCACAGTCTAAAAAGGAGGAGGATAATCCAATAAATACTCATCCAGATGAGATGAGGAAGGCACAGGCTGAGGACAAAACACTCAAGCCGTGTTTCAAGAAGTTGCCCAAATCTCATACACCTCCAGGCAAGGGAGAGTTTTATATGAAGAACAAGCTGATATATAGGAAGGCTGGATCTGAATCCAATGGTCACGGACAGCTGGTCCTTCCCACTTCATATAGGACTAAAGTGTTGGAACTAGGGCATGCGATTCCCTTCAGTGGTCATATGGGGATCAGCGCAACAGGACAGCGTATAGCTTGTCACTATTTCTGGCCAGGAATAACTGAAGATATCAAACGATATGTAAAATCCTGTCCAGAGTGCCAACGAGTAGCACCTAAACATTGGACTGCACCAGCAACTCTGGGGGAAATGCCCATAGTGGGAACACCCTTTGAGAGAGTTGCCGTGGATCTTGTGGGACCTCTCACCCGAACCAAGAGAAGGAACAGCTACATTCTGACTCTGGTGGACACTTGTTCTATGTGGGGAGAGGCGGTAGCCCTGTCATCGATTGATTCTAAACATGTGGCAGAGGCATTGCTCACAATTTTCACAAGGTTAGGCTTTCCCAATCAAATCTTGACTGATAATGGCTCTCAGTTCAAGGGGAAACTAACTGAAGAAGTTTTCAGGATCTTCCAGGCCAAACACTTCCATTGTAGTGTGTACCACCCCAAAGGGAACGGCCAAGTGGAAAGATTTAATGGCACGTTGATGTCGATCCTGAGAAAGTTGGCACACGAAAAACCAGATACGTGAGACCAGTACCTTCACGCCGCCCTCTTTGCTTATCGGGAGGTACCCCATAGTTCAACCGGTATGGCCCCGGCAACATTATTGTTTGGAAGGCCAATAAAAGGTCCACTCGAAGCTCTGTTAAGAACGTGGACTGATGAAAAGGCAGAGGAAAATATTACATCCTCATACCAATATGTGAATGAGCTGACCACTCGTTTAAAAACTGGCTGGAAACTTGCCAATGAAAATTTGAAACAAGCCAGGAAGAAACATGCTGCCTATTATAACAGGAAAGCTAAAGACAGAGATTTGGCTGTGGGAGAGAAGGTACTGCTTCTTCTACCCGGTAGTCAGAATAAGTTACAAATTGGATGGCAAGGTCCATATACAGTTCTAGAGAAGGTGTCTAGAACAAATTATAAGATAGATAAGAAGGGGAAAGAAAAAATCTATCATGTGAATCTCCTGAAGAAATATTTGGAAAGAGAACATCAGGAAGAGACACACTTGTTGACCTTGTCCATTGCCATGGAGATGAAAAAGGAACCACTTTCATCATTTGAATATCCATTACACCCCTGTGAGACAGCGGCACAGGTGAAAATCAGTACACATTTAACGAAAACTCAGAAAGAGAGAGTGCAACAGGTTCTAGATAATCATGCAGAGGTGTTAACAGACCGACCAGGGCATACAAACTTATTGGAATATGATATGAAACTGATAGACCCCACACCTGTCTGTATGAAACCCTATTCGATTCCTTTTGCTAAGGAGAAAGCTTTGAAGGAAGAGATAGACTATTTGTTGAAGGAAGGAATTATTTCACACAGTGAATCTTCGTATAGTTCCGGTGTTGTACTCTTAAGGAAACCCTCTGGAGAACATAGACTCTGTATAGATTACAGGAGACTGAATGCTATTACAGAAGGACAGGTGGATCCATTGCCGGATACAAATCAGTTGTTTGCCAGACTAAATAAAGCTAAATATTTCTCAAAAGTGGATCTGAGTAAAGGATACTATCAGATTCCAGTAAAGCCTGAGGTTAGACCATACCTAGCTTTTAGTACCTCAGAAGGACACTATGAGTTTAATAGATTGCCATTTGGATTGAAGAATGCGCCTAGTGTCTTCTCTAGAATGATGAGAAAATTATTGGACCCTCTGAATAATCCATGTATCACAAATTTCATGGATGATATCCTTATAGCAACAGAAACATTTGAGGAACACATTGACTCTCTGAACATGCTGTTTAATCGACTTAGGGAAGCGAATTTAACAGCCCGACCAACCAAATGTTGCGTTGGATGTAAAGAATTGGAATTCTTGGGACACACAGTTTATCAGGGAAACATGACCCCTGACCCAAAGAATTTAGAGAAACTAAAGAAAGCCCCGAGACCACAAACCAAGAAAGACGTGAGATCCTTTGTCTCATTATGTGGTTTCTACCAAAAGTATATCAAAAACTTTAATTCCATATGTGCACCGTTAACTGATTTGACACGTAAGGGAAATCCAGATCGAATTACATGGACACCACAATGTGAAATGGCTTACCAAGAATTGAAGGAAAAGCTCACAAGTAAACCTATTTTGAAATTACCTGACTTAAGTCAAGAATTCATTGTAAGGACGGATGCCAGTAATATTGGGTTAGGTGCAACTCTGCTACAGAAATCAGATGCATTGGATGGGGAATTAAGCCCAGTGGCATATGCTAGCAGAAAGTTGAATAAAGCTGAAACCAATTACTCAACTAGCGAAAAAGAATGTCTTGCAGTAATATGGGCGATAAAGAAATTCAATATTTATCTGTATGGGAAGGCATTTAAGTTGCAAACGGATCACAAACCCTTGTCGTTTCTAGCACAGGCTAGACATGAGAATTCTAGATTACTCCGTTGGTCATTATTGATGCAGCCATTTGAGTTTAGCATAGAGTATATAAGTGGAAAAACAAATCTGGGAGCGGATTTTTTAAGCCGCCATCCGTGTGATGAGAATCACCCTAAACCCCAGGAATAATAATAAATTTCTCTATGTGTATATAGAATTATAGACTGACATATAACGTCTGTTTTAAGTGGGGAGAATTTGTCGTGTGAAATTCTAATCCACATATATAAATTAAAACGTAAATGTAAAGCCTAACAAATAAATTTAATAAAAGGAAAGAAGAATGGTAAAGAACAGTGCTGTCACAATGACTGTACTCGAAATCCCCCTTGTTTTCTCCTTCGTCTGCAAATTGTAACGTTTCACGTTGATAGTAAAAGCCTACTGCTTCAATACCCGCTTTCTACGATAAAACGTGTACTGCCTTTCTAAGAAAAACCTTGAGATACGCAAGCTGACCTATATTTAATATTCCATTCATGTCATTTTATACACTAAGTTACCATAAACGAAAGACAGATGGACTAAGGATAGAAAGAAAGGGAGGGGCTGAAAGCCAGAACGCAGGCAATACTACCACAGTCTCGCGATACACAATTAATGCCACCCCTAACACGCGTGTAAGGCCACAAGCACTAACTTTTTTTCAAATCGACAGTGATAAAAAACACTACCCATACGAGAGTTAGGTTTTAAAAACCGGAAAAACGCTTATTAGGAAACATGACATTCTACTGTTTTATGTCTAAAATCCTGACATTAGTCTGACAGTACAGCAGGACAGGTGGCGGTTCTAAACATAAAAAATAAAAAAACAGCACGACTATCCTAGAAGAAAATACATATTTTGAACGCAGCCCCTTAGCCCCAATAAATTTATATATTTGGGTTCCTTAGGACTTGCTGACAAAGAATATGTTAAACGTTACGCAAATAGTCTAGGAATTAACAAATTATAGCCAAAAGAAATAGTGAGGGATGTCAGACAACACCAAAATCAGAATCGCTCAGTGGCAGATTTTCACACCACCATTGTACGGGAAATAGGTCCCCATGTTACCTCCTATTTGATTGGCGGAAAGTAAATGTAAGGCTAAACACGATTAGTCGGGCTATAAATATTGATTCTTTGTTGTTAGGGAAACGTGAGTAGGAGTACTTTTTTTCAAACGCTTGTGTAAACATGGCACGATTGGTTAGACCCGCCAATATAGTCAATCAGAGGCGTCAGGTCAGCACCACATTTTCAAATAAACTTACTAAAGAACCAGTGCGTTGAGCGCCAGTGCATATTTTTCTAAATAAAAGCCTGGGACATCGGCAGATCGAAATTGTGCTATATTCATTGCCAGTCAACGTAACTGTGTATTATTCCATGAATTGTGGTAAGCTTGAAATATTTGATATCTTTTTAATGAAAATTGAATGTAAATTGATAATTTATGTCTGTATATATGTGTGGTTCAGTAGCGAACATGAGGTAAAGCCTATATAGTGCTCCAACCTGAACAGAAGGTTCGGAGGAAAGTAACACTACACGGAATTGCCAAACAGTACACTGACACCTATCTTATTGACTAGAAAGAAATAATGCTGGAATTGCAGAGGAGTAGTAACCATTAGGGACGAGTATACTGGTGAAAATTGTTTCAGATGAAGATAGCAGTTGGCCTACCGCTCTGAACTCAGTGTTTGTTATGTATTGTGTTCAGTCTGGAAATTTATTATAAATTAGTTCTGAAATAGGAGGTACAACCATCTTGTTTCAGGGACCGTGGTCCTAAAGTTATTGAGCAGCACCTGGTCTGAGCTTTGCTGAATCTAGAGGCTGACAGCATACTCCTGGGTCCAGATAGTGACCAGTGAGGTGTCTCCAGAACACAGGGAGGCTATCGAGCAGAGGAGTCTTTTCCTGCCGCCATCACGAAAGATAAGCGTCTGTGGCCAGAGGAGCTCAACATTATACCCCCCCCCCCTCAAAATCTGACTTTATAATAAAACAGAGGGAAAATACAGTGTTTAAATTGATAGGAACTGTGAACTTTTCCCCATACTATTTCCAAGATAAACAAACACTTGAAGTCATGATGACAAATAACAACATAGCTTGAAAAAACAAAACCAGTATTACCTCATATTACTACTACACAACTGACACACATAGGATAATATTAATAAAATATGTCACTACAAGGTTCATATTGATAAATTCTGTACATATAAATTGTAATTACAATTGATTGTGATTCCTGGTTCACTTTGTAGTTGAATCAGGACATATATATTAGTGAAAGTAATTAATACATATTTATATTTGAAACTTTACCAGTGACTCATTTAAGATAGTCTTATAGAGTGTTAAATGTGTGTGAGTGTCACAGTGTTGTCAAGTGTGGTGGAATAAATTAAATTGTTTATCTGTCTGTTGTTGTTGTGACTTACACTTCATCATATACATATCCTAGACATTTAACGTAGTCATCACAATATTCCAGAATAATTCTGACTGAGGTATAATGTGGTAGCAAGTAAGGTTATCTGCAAAACACTAGACCTATTAGATACAGATACCTTCACAGCTGATCTCAGTCAATACACTAAGTCCCCTATAAATATTTATAACATCCCACTTTACCACAGTGTGTGTGTGTGTGTGTGTGTGTGTTTGTGTGTGTGTGTGTGAGAGTCGCGCTACACATTTTTTTTCACAACAAAGCAAGAGGAACCAAATTTCGCTACAGAGCCCTCTTCTTTAAAACAGTGCATGCACAGTTAACTTTTTGGTAACTCATGCTGCAGTTTCTCCTTACTTTTCTGTTTTTCTATATCTCCTTTGATAGGATGACGACTTAAAAAATCGGGTCCAAGATTTGTCCCGTCCTGGAATGTATCTCACATTGAACGAATATGGAGATAACTGTAAACTCCACCTTAAAAGTCGTGAATTTAATTTTTTAGACACTGCTAAAAACATCAAAGGCTGGTGATCACTTTCCACAATGAAGTGTTTCCCGTAAAGAAAAGGGGCGAATTTGTTGATCGACCAGACCAAAGCGAGGCATTCACGTTCAACGGTAGAATAATTTCTTTCAGCTGTATTTAACTTTCTACTTACAAAAGCTACTGGTAATAGCATATGTGGCGGTGTGTCTGCCCGCTGTAGTAATGTTGCTCCTATGCCTACATTGCTAGCATCCGTTCTTAGTACGAATTCTTGTGTGAGATCGGGAAGGGCAAGGATAGGTTTATTTGTCAGCTTATTTTTCAACTCTGTATAAGCCTGTTCACACTCCGCAGTCCATTGTATTTTATCCGGCTGACCTTTTTTGGTTAAGTCGGTTAATGGCGCGCACAATGAGTTGAAATGGGGTATATATTTCTGATAAAACCCGCACAGTGACACAAAGGATCTTACATCCTTCTTAGTTTGTGGTCTTGGTGCTTTTCTCATTTTCTCTACATTCTTTGGGTCCGGAGACATTTGCCCTGTAGAGATAGTGTGACCTAAAAATTCCAATGTCTCACATCCAATATGACACTTAGTTGGGCGTGCTGTCAATCCCGTTTCTCTCAATCTACCTAACAACATGGAGAGTGCTACTATGTGTTCCTCGAACGTAGTGGTAGCAATCAGAATATCATCCATGAAGTTGGTGATATGAGGATTTTGTAATGGTTCCAACAATTTCCTCATCATTCTGGTGAAGATACTTGAAGCATTCTTTAAACCAAATGGGAGTACATTGAACTCGTAATGTCCATCCGGTGTACTAAAGGCTAACAGTTTCCTAACTTCTGGTTTTACTGGTATTTGGTAGTATCCCTTGCTTAGATCTACTTTTGAAAAATACCGAGCCTTACTCAATGTAGCAAACAACTGATTGGTGTCAGGTAATGGGTCTACCTGAGATTCAGTGATAGCATTTAGTTTCCTATAATCAATGCATAACCTGTGTTCACCACTAGGTTTCCTTAGTAGCACCACACTTGAGCTGTAGGTAGATTCAGACTTTGAAATAATTTTCTCTTTTAAGAGATAGTCAATCTCATCCTTGAGTGCCTGTCCTTTAGCATAAGGTATAGGGTATGTCCGCATACAAACTGGTGTAGGGTCAGTAATCGTCATGTCATACTCTAACAGATTAGTACACCCCGGCTTATCTGTGAGTACCTCAGCATGGATTTCTAACACCTCCTGAACCTTTTTCCTCTGCTCAAGAGTTAAATGTTCACTCACATTAACCTGAGCATAGCTTTCCGTAGTTGTTAGGGTGTATTCCATGGAGGAAATTGGTTCATCCTGCATTTCTGTTGCAATGGCCAGGGTCATGATATGTGCAACTTCTGATGCTTCCCTGTCATAATACTTTTTAAGAAGGTTGACATGATACACTTTCTCCTTTCCTTTCTTGTCAATCTTATAGTTGGTCCGGGAAAGTTTTTCCAATATGACGTAGGGTCCCTGCCATCCAATTTGCAATTTATTATTGCTGCTGGGCAACAGTAACAGAACCTTTTCTCCCACCTCAAGTTCCCTATCTTTTGCTGTTTTATTGTAGTAAGCAGCCTGCTTCCTCCTGGCCTGTCTCAAGTTATCATTTGCCAGTTTCCAACTTGTTTTCAATCGAGATGTCAACTCGTTGACGTATTGGTATAAAGAAGTCACGGTTTCTTCTGCTTTTTCATCAGTCCATGTCCGCAACAATGCTTCCAGTGGACCTTGGATTGGTCGTCCAAACAACAATGTAGCTGGAGCCAATCCTGTGGAGTTATGTGGGACTTCCCTATAGGCAAATAGTGCTGAGGGTAAGTATGTGTCCCAAGTTTCAGGTTTATCACTAGCCAACTTTCTAAGGATTGAAATGAGCGTGCCATTGAACCGCTCTACTTGACCATTTCCTTGGGCGTGGTACGGGCTACAGTGATAATGTCTAGCTTGAAATAACCTGAATACTTCTTGTGTTAGCTTTCCCCTAAACTGAGAACCATTGTCAGTCAATATTTGATGTGGGAAACCTAATCGGGTGAATATTGTTAACAGTGCCTCTGCCACATGTTTCGAATCTATCGATGACATTGCTACTGCCTCTCCCCACATAGAGCAAGTATCGACCAAGGTTAAGATATATGCATTTCTCTTCTTGGTCCTACTGAGGGGTCCAACAATATCCACGGCAACACGTTCGAAGGGCGTTCCCATGATGGGCATTTCTCCCAGTGTTGCTGGTGCAGTCCTATGTTTAGGAGCTACTCTTTGGCATTCTGGACAGGATCTCACATACCTCTTTATGTCCTCTGTGATCCCTGGCCAAAAGTAGTGACAGGCTATCCGTTGTCCAGTGGCCCCTATTCCCATATGTCCACTGAAGGGTATAGCATGTCCTAGCTTCATAACCTGCTCCCTGTATGATTTTGGCACTACAAGCTGTCCATGTCCTTTAGGTCCTGTTCCAGCTTTTCTATATAGTAGGCCATTTTTCATATATAAGTCTCCTTTCTCTGGAGGGTTATGGCTTTTAGGTAATTTGCCAAAGCAAGGCTTCAATGTACTGTCAGCAGTTTGAGCCTTTCTCATCTCTTCTGGATGAGTATTTATGATAGTGTCCTCCTCTTTCTTAGAGCTTGCCCTGGTCTGGACTGTTGCCATCACTATGGGTCTTATAGGTTCTCCTAGAAAGACATATCTACATCCCAGTATTAATGGGTAGATAGGGTTGTCCATCACTGCTGCTTTGATCTCTCCTTCCACATAGCGAGATCTTATGTTGATACGGGCTATGGGCAGTGTCATGGTTCCTGCTCCCTTGACTGGTCCTCTGATTTCCACTGTTTCTGTGGTTATCTGTTCCGGACTCACCAGAGAAGAGCACACTACTGAGTCAAAGTCCAAGCCTGTATCATATAAGCACAGTACTTGGGTGCCATTCAAGGTCACTTCCTCACAGACAGGGGGATGATGGAGGTCCTTCTGACTATCTGCCAGGTCCTTCCTTCCCTTGTTCTCTGTTGTAAGGCATGCAGCGTGATGAGGAGGGTTTTTCCGTCTGCATTCCGCAGTATTGTGGTTACTCATTTGGCAAGATTTACACCACTTTCCTTCCTTTCTTGGAGGTTTCTTTTCTGATCCTAGAGGGTTTTTGTCTTTATAATCAGTTCTGTGTTTGTTCTTGTTGGAATTGTCCCTGTGTTCATAGTTGGTAAAGTTTTGTGAAGGTTTGAAGTTCTCACCCTGCTTCTTCTTATTTCCTGACACTTCTGACTGAGCTGCTTGATATCTTTCAGCCATGGTTAAAATATCGTCCAATCTCTCAGCTCCTTGCTCCATAAGAAATTTTCTCATTTCCTGAGGCATGGATTCTCTCAGTTGTTCCATCATGACCATTTCTTTTATATCTTGACATTTTCCTAAGCTAATCCATTTTGTCAGATATGTTTCCAATCTGGCAGAAAACTGGTGATAGTTTTCTCCTGGAAGTAGCTTAGCAGTTCGGAATCTCTTTCTATAAGATTCAGAATTCTTTTCGTACCTGACCAATAAAGCTTGTTTTAAGATTTCATAATCTTCCTGGCCATTTTGAGAGTTTTAAATAAACATCGTATGAAACTCCCCTCAACCCCTGAGATAGTTTAAGGCTCCATTTTTCCTTTTCTAATCCATAGGTAGAGGCCAGTCTCTCATATCTATCCAGGTACGACTCAATGGCGTCCTCCTTCTCAATAAATGGATCCAGGTGGAAACTCATGGCTCCATTTGCTGTGCTGTGGTTGGAGCTCTCAGAGTGAGGTGAGCTAGCACCATGATTGCTAGCTGCTCCCTGGAGTTCAAGTTCCTTTAAACTTAACTCATGAGCTCTTTGTAACCTTCTTTCTTCAGCTTCAGCCTCAACTTCAAATCTTTTGGCTTCTCTTTCTGCTTCTAACCTTTTGGCTTCTCTCTCTGCTTCCATTCTTTTGGCTTCTCTTTCTGCCTCTAATTTCTTAGCTTCAGCCTCAACTTCCATTCATTTAGTCTCTCTTTCAGCTTCAGCTTCCATTCTTTTAGTCTCTCTATCTAAATATTTATCCACTTCAGTTGTGATATGTCGAATTAGAGCATCTCCTGTCATACCCAAGTCTTTTCCTTCCTGCATAATCGCAGCTCTAAACTTCACCAATTCAGCCATGATGCTTACTTACCAGAGGGTATATAATTTTATCTTCACTAACCAACTAACTTAATTAAAATCAATTAATTACTTTGAACAAGACAAATCCTTAAAACCTTGTGAGCGTTTCCTATTTCCTTCGTACTCAATGGTACTACTATTACGAAAAAAATTTCTAAGTTTTAGAATTTTTTCAAAAAAAATTTATTTTTACAAACTATTTGTGGCTCAAGATAGAAGAATACATAGATAGTGGCTCAGGATAAAAAATAATATCCCGCGAAAGAGCCCCCAGTGTAGCGAAAGGTTTTCCTATTATGATAATAGTGGTAGAGCAGAAGTAGAATCTCTCTCCAGAAAGTATGAAGTTCCAGTGCCCGAGAAGTACACTGGTATCACAAGTGAGTTACAGCTGTGAATACTCTGAGCTGGACAATAGATTTAGGCTTCAGAAGTATAAGTTGCTACTTTCGCTATCGTAACCCTATGTGATAATATAATTAAATTTGAAAAGGTAACTCAAAATTTAACAGTTAAAAATTTAACAAGTCAAATGAGTACAATTATCCAATTTATTATGTACATCTATATATTCTTGTAATGATAAAGGGGTGTTGGAAGATGGTAAAATGTATGATTATTTACAGTTACAAATTAAAATAACTAATAGAAAAAGTCTTGGATTTATCTTCCACTGAATTTACAACAAAAGGATTGTCACATTATCTCTTGCCATCTAGTTGTCATCATTAGACAGTCGTTTAGAAACTGCTCACAGGATTTGTTGGATGGATACAAAGAAACTCAACTTTAGCCACGTCTGCTCGAGGTTCCTCCGACACACTGGAGTACGGAAGACTTTCCTTCAGCCCGCCCTATAACTACGGGGGACTAAGGTGTTGAAGTTTGGTTGACCTCTAGGCTTCAGTGAGCTGGATCAACTTCTTCAAGTCTTTAGTTTCTCGATCAGGAATGATCATAAACATTGATCATAAAAACCTGGAACAAGAAGTAATAGGTGGCCATGTTGTTCCAACAATCTCACCACCCACTGCTGTTCATGATGCGACCATGTCTTCAGTGTTTGTATATAAATGAATGAATCATGGTAGTATGTTACAGAGATAGCATGATAAGATAATGTATACTGTGCAGAATTAACAAATTACATGAATAAATCATAGGTTATGATACATGGGTACGATATAACCTTTGCCTTCCACTTATGGATGTCAAGTCACTTATGTACTTGCTGGTATGTCGTAAGCTTCCAGGCAAGAATTAGCCATGATATATTTGGCTAACCAATTAATGGTTATGCTTCCTGACAATGCCGGTGAAGGTTATCTCTGGTTAGCGTCATTCTCTTTTTTATTATATCTGATACAATCAATCAGAAATAAAATCTGAAATAAAATGATATTATTCATACATATATCTTTAATAAACTTACATACCCTCTTAGGATCTATAAGCTCACGGTGAGATTATTTTGGTTGAAGTTAATCTGCCCTGCATGCAGCGTGAAAAAATAACTTTTCTTGCAGATACTGTCTTCCAGTTTCTCACTTTGGCTTCTGGATTTGGTGTGTGTGATTTTCAACGCGTCCCTCTCTCCTTATATTTCAGTCTCTCGCGCGTACGAGAAAGCACCTCTAAAAGTCCCAAAAGATTTTCGTTTCATCTCCTGGTTTGAGGCTATTTGAAGCAATCTGTGTTTTTCCTGTACTTGTTTTTTTCTTCTGTTCACTACACACTTATATTCTTCCGTCCTTTCTATGTATCATTTCCTTTTCCCCATATGAGGCTTTCATTACATATAAGTTTTATACAAATCCGTTGAGGCTTGTTAGTGTAATAAATTTTTAAAGATTATTAGCTAACTTTTAGCCGATGTGATGAAGGTGAAAAATATTAATTATCTTTAAAACTATTTATAATTGAATAATATCCTTTTGGATATAATTCCTAGTCTATCTCCTTTGTTGAATTATTTTTATTTAATATTATTCCAACCAGGCGTTCTCCTGTAGTGAATAATTTAATGTCCAGTAAATGCAAACTTTGAACGTCCGCCATTCATTCCTATTAGCTATTTCCCCATTCTTCAGTAATACTGTATGGCTTTTAACCGTAATTCACATTTCCCGTCTACTACAAACTTCAAAGAAAGACCGCCGCGCTGACCTTGCGTTGGTGTGTGTGTGTGTGTGTGTGTGTGTGTGTGTGTGTGTGTGTGTGTGTGTGTGTGTGTGTGTGGGAGTCGTGCTACACATTTTTTTTTCACAACAAAGCAAGAGGAACCAAATTTCGCTACACATTGTAGCCACAAGAATGTTATAACAGGCAACTAATTTGAGGATGTCCATAGGACCACTGTAGCCACAAGCATGTTATAACAGTAACTAATACGAGGATGTCAATAGGACCACTGTAGCCACAAGCATGTTATAACAGGTAACTAATATGAGGATGGCAATAGGACCACTGTAGCCACAAGCATGTTATAACAGGTAACTAATATGAGGATGGCAATAGGACCGCTGTAGCCACAAGCATGTTATAACAGGTAACTAATATGAAGATGGCAATAGGACCACTGTAGCCACAAGCATGTTATAACAGGTAACTAATATGAGGATGGCAATAGGACCACTGTAGCCACAAGCATGTTATAACAGGTAACTAATATGAGGATGGCAATAGGACCACTGTAGCCATAAGCATGTTATAACAGGTAACTAATATGAGGATGGCAATAGGACCACAGTATAACAAGCCTGTTATAACAGGTAACTAATATGAGGATGTCAATAGGACCACTGTAGCCACAAGCATGTTATAACAGGTAACTAATATGAGGATGGCAATAGGACCACTGTTGCCACAAGCATGTTATAACAGGTAACTAATATGAGGATGGCAATAGGACCACTGTAGCCACAAGCATGTTATTACAGGTAACTAATTTGAGGATGTCAACAGGACCACATTACCAACAAGCATGTTATTACAGATAACTAGTATGAGGATGTCAATAGGACCACAGTATCAACAAGCATGTAGAGTAAAACACACACTATATATTAAAGTAAAACACACACTATATATTAGAGTAAAACACACACTGTATATTAGAGTAAAACAAACACTATATATTAGAGTAAAACACACACTATATATTAGAGTGAAACACACACTATACATTAGAGTAAATCACACACTATATATTAGAGTAAAACACACACTATATATTAGAGTGAAACACACACTATACATTAGAGTAAAACACACACTATATATTAGAGTAAAACACACACTATATATTAGAGTGAAACACACACTATATATTAGAGTAAAATACACACTATATATTAGAGTAAAATACACACTATATATTAGAGTGAAACAAACACTATTTGTTAGAGTAAAACACACACTACGTATTAGAGTAAAACACACACTATATCCAAGAGGAATAAGATGGACTACATTTTCTACATTGGAAGATCTGGAATATGCAGATGACATTGCACTGCTAGCACATTCACATCAACACATCCAGGAAAAAACGGATAGACTTAATAAGTATTGCCAGCAGGTGGACTTGAACATCAACCTAAAGAAGACAGAGGTCATGACGCTCAATGTGAGCAACCCTGAGCCCATATCAGTAAGGAATCAGCAACTGGAACAGACAGATGCCTTTACATACCTAGGATGCATAGTAACACCAGACGGCGGAGCAAGCAAAGACATCAACAACAGAATGAACAAAGCAAGAACAGCCTTTTTTAGTCTAAACAACATCTGGAAGTCCTCTCAGTACAGCACAAGCACAAAATTAGGATTATATCAGAGCTGTGTGCTTTCTGTGCTTCTCTATGGCGTGGAGAGCTGGAGAGTTACAGAGAAGGAAATGTCGAAATTGTCCTCTTTTCACACAACATGCCTAAGAAAAATTCTCCGAATCTTTTGGCCGAATATCATCACCAACCAAGATCTGCTTACTCGGAGCAAGCAAGAGGACATGCACACCATCATAGCTAGCAGACGCTGGAGCTGGGTTGGCCATGTCCTCAGAAGAGACCCCGATGCCATCACAAGAACAGCTATGCTATGGACCCCTGAAGGAAAACGAAAGAGAGGCCGACCAAAAACAACTTGGCGGAGGACTGCGGAGGCTGAGATGCAAATAATGAACCAGAGTTGGGGCACTGTACGAAGTGTGGTAGGGTGGGCGAGATGATGATGATGATTATATTGTGATGTGTAATCACTCTCCTTTTTACACTCGCACCGACCCGAACAACAATAAAACTCTTGATTCTAGAGGCAGGGGCTATATTTATTTTTACAGCCCATTCAGTGACAAAGCAAACATTAAACAAATAAACTAGCGAACATCACAAAACCCAACAAAACACCCAACAGTGCCCGGATGCTAATGTGCTCAAGGCATTTACAGCTTGGCTCTGTCGTCTGTTCTCTCTGGCGGCTGTGGCAAAATAGGCCCGCTTGTAGTTCGCTATCTCTTTTTATAGGCACTAGGCTAATCACTCAACTACTGCGCGCTGGGCGTATTAATCTTGGCTACTTAAATATCACACGCGATTATCGCTTAGGAATAGCGAAAACACAAATAAAACCTACAGCTATTTAATATAACACAATTCTACACCACAACTTAATTTAAAGGCATTATTGTGGCCTCATTACATATCTTCTACTTCAGACTTTTCACAACCCAGAATGCTTCGCGCACATCGAAAATAATCTGCCCAAAAACAGGTAGGGGGCGGGCGTCTCCTTTTCGGCCCCATCACACATCTCCCTCCTGATTTTGTTGTCGTCCCGACAACATCACTACCTCTGGCGCTTCAGTCGACATCTCTTAGATCGTTGGTGCTGCGTTTGATTATTTCTCAGCGGCGATGTTTTGGGCTCAGATTCTGTATTCGGTATAACTCGGCTGGAGACCCTCTTGGTCGTTATGTCCCCAGTTGTACGTTGTCGGGCTGGCAGTTGCTGTGGTCTAGAAGACTCGCACACCTGTGCCGCATCGCTGCCTGCCCGTGACGTCTGCCTGTCAGTGCTTGTAGCTGTCGAATCTGTAGGGGGATTGCTCCTGACGTGCTTGACACTCGTTTTGCGTGGACGGTGGCCAACATTCCCCACTATCTGCTTTTGATGTGTTTCCTCCTCTGAACCTTGACTTGCACTCCCTCCTCTCTGCTTAAGACGAGTTTCCTCCCCTAACCGACTACCAATCTTCTCGGCGCCCTTAGGGTGACAGTTGTCACGGTCATCTCTTGGCTTGCACTCGGAAGGAAACCTGGTTTTGGTAGCACGTCTCGGGAAAGAGCTCTTTGAGGGACAGGCGGCTATCAAATGTTCAGTTGACTTGCATCGAAAACATCTCTTCGGAAGCGGGCCTTGAGGGCACTTGGCTGCCATGTGGTCTGACAGGTCTCCACAATTGTAGCATCTTATCTTTCTGGGCTTCCTCTGTGCCATGGGTCGCTTTCTGCTGCCCTTACACTCTTGACCGCCAATGCCGCATACATAAATTGCTTCCATGCCCTGGACCGATGGTTTGCTGTCAAACTCTACTCGTTCATTCTTCGCCAGACTCCGGAATCCCTTTCTGTAGATCTTGGTCTGATGTACGAATACATCAATACCTCCATCATCTGGCGTGATGAACCCCCATCCCCTGTGGACACTATACCACTTGCACATCCCTTTTCGCCTTGTCGGTGCCACTGCTTTTATTGGTGCTGTCAGCTCACAGCTTCCCTTGACGACAGCCTGACTCTCACATACAAGAAGGGCTAGTTGCGGTTCCTGCGGGCACACCTCCTCGTCTTGCGTTCGCTGTTCCCGCGGACACACCTCCTCGTCTTGCGTTGGCTGCTCCCGCGGACACACCCCCTCGTCTTGCGTTGGCTGTTCCCGCGGCTGGCATGGTGCTCTCTTTCTCTGCACCTCCTCTTGTGCTGGCGAACTGGCCTCTGACATTTGTGCTATCTGGGACTTTAGGAAGGATAATTCTGCTCTGAGTGCCTCCTCCTCCTTCTTAACTTCTGCACTTGCTATCTGGACCAGTGTCTCAGGCTTTTTACTTTCACCATAAACAGCATATTCCCAAGGGAAATTTCTGTTCACCTCACTGACTTGTGGTTGCTCGCTGTAGGCTTTTTTGACAATTTCCAGTAACTTCTCAGGGCTGGCCTTGGCTCCACCATGTATCCGTAATTCTCTAGATACTAATGGTGTCACGTTGTTCCAGATCATGTCTAACTTGTCTTCTGCACAAAAAGGCGCCACCTTCCACGCGGCTTCCACATCCTCCACAAACTCTTGCCAAGTGGGTCTCCCCTCTCCACTAAATAATCTTATCTCTGGCTCCTCCACGTACAGTACCTTCATATGCGCATTAGCCATCTTGCTGCACGACTGCACTGCTGGGTGTTTACAATATTTGTTCGCTTGCTGTTTGCTCAGTGTCACTGTCTGCCTTATCCTGCCGACGACGCCAATTGTGGTAGGGTGGGCGAGATGATGATGATGATTATATTGTGATGTGTGATCACTCTCCTTTTTACACTCGCACCGACCCGAACAACAATAAAACTCTTGATTCTAGAGGCAGGGGCTATATTTATTTTTACAGCCCATTCAGTGACAAAGCAAACATTAAACAAATAAACTAGCGAACATCACAAAACCCAACAAAACACCCAACAGTGCCCGGATGCTAATGTGCTCAAGGCATTTACAGCTTGGCTCTGTCGTCTGTTCTCTCTGGCGGCTGTGGCAAAATAGGCCCGCTTGTAGTTCGCTATCTCTTTTTATAGGCACTAGGCTAATCACTCAACTACTGCGCGCTGGGCGTATTAATCTTGGCTACTTAAATATCACACGCGATTATCGCTTAGGAATAGCGAAAACACAAATAAAACCTACAGCTATTTAATATAACACAATTCTACACCACAACTTAATTTAAAGGCATTATTGTGGCCTCATTACATATCTTCTACTTCAGACTTTTCACAACCCAGAATGCTTCGCGCACATCGAAAATAATCTGCCCAAAAACAGGTAGGGGGCGGGCGTCTCCTTTTCGGCCCCATCACAGAAGGATGGCCGCGACCGAGCAAAGTGGAATCAATTTGTTGTTGCCCTACAAGACGCCACCAGGCGTAATGGCCACTGACTGCTTTGACGGTCGGCGGCTAAGGATCAAAGAAGAAGAAGACACACTATATATTAGAGTAAAACACACACTATATATTAGAGTAAATCAAACACTATATATTAGAGTAAAACACACACTATATATTAGAGTAAAACACACACTATATATTAGAGTAAATCAAACACTATATATTAGAGTAAAACATACACTATATATTAGAGTAAATCAAACACTATATATTAGAGTAAAACACACACTGTATATTAGAGTAAATCAAACACTATATATTAGAGTAAAACACACACTATATTAGAGTAAAACACACACTATATATTAGAGTAAATCAAACACTATATATTAGAGAAAAAAACACACACTATATATTAGAGTAAAACACACACTATATATTAGAGTAAAACACACACTATATTTTAGAGTAAAACAAACACTGTATATTAGAGTAAAACAAACACTATATATTAGAGTAAAACACACACTATATATTAGAGAGAAAAACACACATTATATATTAGAGTAAAACACACACTATATATTAGAGTAAAACACATACTATATATTAGAGTAAAACACACACTATATATTAAAGTAAAACACACACTATATATTAGAGTAAAACACACACTGTATATTAGAGTAAAACAAACACTATATATTAGGGTAAAACACACACTATATATTAGAGTGAAACACACACTATACATTAGAGTAAAATACACACTATATATTAGAGTAAAACACACACTATATATTAGAGTAAAACACACACTATATATTAGAGTGAAACACACACTATATATTAGAGTAAAATACACACTATATATTAGAGTAAAATACACACTATATATTAGAGTAAAATACACACTATATATTAGAGTGAAACAAACACTATTTGTTAGAGTAAAACACACACTATGTATTAGAGTAAAACACACACTATATCCAAGAGGAATAAGATGGACTACATTTTCTACATTGGAAGATCTGGAATATGCAGATGACATTGCACTGCTAGCACATTCACATCAACACATCCAGGAAAAAACGGATAGACTTAATAAGTATAGCCAGCAGGTGGGCTTGAACATCAACCTAAAGAAGACTGAAGTCATGACGCTCAATGTGAGCAACCCTGAGCCCATATCAGTAAGGAATCAGCAACTGGAACAGACAGATGCCTTTACATACCTAGGATGCATAGTAACACCAGACGGCGGAGCAAGCAAAGACATCAACAACAGAATGAACAAAGCAAGAACAGCCTTTTTTAGTCTAAACAACATCTGAAAGTCCTCTCAGTACAGCACAAGCACAAAATTAGGATTATATCAGAGCTGTGTGCTTTCTGTGCTTCTCTATGGCGTGGAGAGCTGGAGAGTTACAGAGAAGGAAATGTCGAAATTGTCCTCTTTTCACACAACATGCCTAAGAAAAATTCTCCGAATCTTTTGGCCGAATATCATCACCAACCCAAGATCTGCTTACTCGGAGCAAGCAAGAGGACATGCACACCATCATAGCTAGCAGACGCTGGAGCTGGGTTGGCCATGTCCTCAGAAGAGACCCCGATGCCATCACAAGAACAGCTATGCTATGGACCCTGAAGGAAAACGAAAGAGAGGCCGACCAAAAACAACTTGGCGGAGGACTGCGGAGGCTGAGATGCAAATAATGAACCAGAGTTGGGGCACTGTACGAAGGATGGCCGCCGACCGAGCAAAGTGGAATCAATTTGTTGTTGCCCTACAAGACGCCACCAGGCGTAATGGCCACTGACTGCTTTGACGGTCGGCGGCTAAGGATCAAAGAAGAAGAAGACACACTATATATTAGAGTAAAACGCACACTATATATTAGAGTAAAACACACACTATGATAGGAAACTCTTTACAGAGCGATACAACAGGAAGCAATCTGATCATCAGAAGGTGTCCCCCCGTCCGACAAGTGTTTCGGCCCGATTTACTCCTTTTCACTCTAAGGGGGGCGGGCCCACTTGGGTCACGACTCCCAAGCGTCTCAGCCTCCTGTTGTCTTGTATCGAAAATGAACCCATTTCACTTATGGTAGGAACTTTAAAATCCACAACTCCGCCAGCCGTGGAGGCAATTGTGAAAGTAACAAAGAGAAGACAAATTATTCCGTTCGTTCCGTCGCACATCACAACTAAGGACACACACCTGCGCGAAGCCGACGAGTCTATCCACTGCGCGCTAGCCACTGAAATTCTGTGCCTGACACCCCTTATAATATACGCCGCCTGTTGCACCTCAGTCACAGCTCTTTCACTAGTACACCAAAAAACTCAGCGTATTGTGGACTTAGAAAAATTTTGGTGTTTTCTGTACCGCAGCGTTTATTGTCACGATTGCCATTGCCCATTGCGGTTGTTCCACAGCCAGCATGATGCCTTTTCGGCAGTTTCACTAAGCCTCTTCGGTGCCCTTGTTCTCGACTGTCCCCTCAGCCCCAACAGTTTCAATAAATCATACACTGATGCAGCCGCAAGCCCTCTTGCGCCCACTTCAACAGCCATAACCCTTGCATTGAACCCATCGTGTCTCAGATCCGCGGCCAGATCACTATACTTGGCCGCTTTGAACGAATGTTGCTCGTCTAATCTGGATTCAAATGGCACGGTCAGTTCAATCAGTATGACCTGAAGGTTGCTGAAGAATGAAGCACTATATCCGGCCGTCTCCGCTATTTTCTGATACTCTCTGGATATGCCCCTCGTCCAAATAGGTCTACCGCCATCTCCCAGTCGTTTGCACAGTCAAGAAGAGATGGTAAACTGCTACCAGGTTTACTCGGTTTGGGGTGTGCTGACTTTCCTGCCCTCAGAAAGTATGTATTTGCGGTGCTCGGCCTGGGTTTGCTATTCGCATTCATCCTTGCCAGATCTATTGTCGCAGCAAGCTCATTTAGCACTTTGTTATGGCGCCAAGTGTATCGCCCTTGCCCTAATGACACCTTACACGCTGAGAGCACGTGTTCAAGTGTCTGCCTCCCCTGGCACAGGGGGCACTGCTCATCATCCGACTTTCCCCATTTCACAAGGGTGGTAGCCGACTGCAGCAGGTCATACATTGATCTAACAACGAAGCTGAGCCTAAGAGGTGCCATATGCCATATGACATTCCATGTCAAGGACCTCTGCAGGGCTCCTTCCCATGTAGTCCATTGGCCTTGTTGGACCTGCTGCACTGCTTTTTGCAACCTCTTATCATTCTCAGCTCCTCGTATCTCCTGAACTACCATGTCTCTGCGCTCCCTGCTTGATGCCTTGTACCATCAGCGGATGTCTCCATGACCAAATCCCTGTCTATTCGTTTGTGTGTATCCGATTACCTCCCTCAGTTTGAGGGACTCTTGGGCAGCATCAACAGCTTCTTCCACTCTCCACTTCCTTCCCGTTTTCAGTGTGGGCTGAATGGACTTAACCACGTCATCAGCTGACTCGCGTAGCATCATTGCAAGCCTTGCATTTCCAACTTTGTACTCTATATATTAGAGTGAAACAAACACTATATATTATGGTAAAACACACTATATATTAGAGTAAAACACACACTATATATTAGAGTTAAACAAACACTATATATTAGAGTAAAACACACACTATATATTAGAGTAAAACACACTATATATTAGAGTAAAACACACACTACATATTAGAGTAAAACACACACTATATATTAGAGTAAAATACACACTATATATTAGAGTAAAACATACACTATATATTAGAGTAAAACACACACTATATATTAGAGTAAAACACACACTATATATTAGAGTGAAACACACACTATATATTAGAGTAAAACGTACACTTTATATTAGAGTAAAGCACACACTATATATTAGAGTAAAACAAACATTATATATTAGATTAAAACACACACTATATATTAGAGTGAAACACTGTAGTGGTTTTGATGGTATTGTATGGTTGAGATGTTACCTAGTGTAATGAATGAGGTCAGCTGTGAAGGCTCCTGAGATAAATGTTGATGCGAATTACAGAAGGCCCTTCTTACTACCACTTACGACCTCAAACATATCTTTTTTTTACTAATGAATGTAGCTACGTTAAAAAAGTCTAGGGTACTGATATGTAATGTGTTGTGGTAGATTACACACACACACACACAGATATTTAATAAGTCTAATAATATTAATAAACTTTATAACACACTGAACTAACTCAGGCTGTTTTAGTTTTAAAATTTTAAATCTTTTGATAAATTTATTTGTTCTGAACCAAATGTTTGTTGGTCAGAACATATGAAATATTATGGAATTATAAATGGAATGCATAATCATATGACATAATAAATGGAAAATGTGTACCTAATTATTTCAAAAGACTGGTTAATAATAATTATATTAAGATAGTCCCAGGAGAACTTATTACTAGATATGCTGTTGGGGTGGTGTCATCACTCCCACTCTGTGACTACCAAAACATTGTCCATTTACTGATGGGAGGAATACAAGTTTTATTTCCCAAAATGGTATGTTCTAGTTGATGGTAATATAGTTGGTGAGTTAGTTAGTAAATTAGTTGGTGAATGTCCAGCAGGCCAGACGCTCACGTATCTTGACTGAGTAGTTCTGGTGCTGGAATCTGGTGGCCCATTCCTCTCCGAATCTGGAGTACAACGTTAGACTTCACTGACACCAATCTTAGTCTGCACAGGCACACTCTTGTGTAGTCTTATAACAGCATTTGACACCACTTCGGTGCCAAATAGAAACTCACAATTCTGAAACAAAAGTATTGGGTCATGTGTCAGAACTCTACCTTCTGAGCCACTTCTGCACACAACACGACACCACAACACCACACAGAATGGGTCAGATCTCTCTGACCACACAGCACATCTTACCTAGTTGTTTTCACATAGTACTAGTTCCCCAAGACTACATTGCATCTGAGATATGTTCAATAGCTTCCTGCTATTGAATAAGATAGGTGATATGTTCCACTGATCTCAACACCAGATCCTTTTTCATAGTTTTATTTAGGCGTTCCTATATATTTTCTTTGTATGTATGTCTCTAGACCCTGAACTTGGGCTGGGGACCTAGAGCGAACACTTACTTGTCATAATCATTTTTATGATATGGCAGTATCAATCACTCGAATTATTAAAATATACAGAATAAATACTGTTCATTCTTACCAGAATTCAGAATTGAGAACACAGTTAAATTTGCCAGCAAAACTCAGCTGAGCTGCTGGCTGTATGATGGCGTCCCACTATATATTTGTATTCTTCTGGAATCAACACCACTATTAATTTAAACTGCGTCTCTGAACAGACTTATGTCAAATGGCGAAATTTCACCTCTCTGTTCCGCTACTATAAAATACGTTGACCAATCGCCGACTTCCCCCCTAACTTTCAAATTTTACAACCAAAGTCAAATCAGTCAGATCTCAGTCAAGTATGTATTACGGTCTGTTGGTCCGTCTGTCTCTACTTGTTTTTCATACAAAAACCACGCTTGGTTCTTGGACCCCTCCATGCAGTACCCTACACACTTCTGCCTCCGAAGTTATTTTTAGCTACAATTCTCCACCATTTCCCCTCTCTTTAATTACAGCTCGATTTTTACGTTTGCATGCTCAAGGCCAAAATTTTTGAAACTTTAGTGACATTTTTTAACAGTACAGTCGCTAGTCTGATATGAACAACACAGTCTTTTGTCAATATCTTCATTATTATCTATCCGTCTGTATAATTTAAAGTATATTATTTCTCTGCTCAAGACGGGCTATCAAACTAGCTAGGTTTTATATTCCTAACATTATTATTAAGAAAAGGTTACTTTTTCAAGGTTAGTTGTTTTTTTGAAATAAGTTCGAGAACCTTCTCCCCGGCTTTTGCCGCTGAATTCAAATAACAATCAAGTATCGTAAAAGTCCAAGAAATGACTGTTTCTGACACGAGCTAAAGTCGTTTTTTGTCCATTTCCTTACCCTCTGTCAACTTGTGACGTGAATTTTTTCTTTTACTACCAATTGCGTCTTTTAGCCTTGCGATCTTCAAACACGTGTTCAGTCATATTTTTCCTTTTGGTGTCCTCCGTTCTCTCCCGTCTACAAAGGGTAAACGTTTCGTCTGCACGTCTAACTCGTTAGTTTTAAATGGCGGTGGGAAGGGCTGGCATGGGCGAGCATGTCTCCTAGTATCTTACGCATTATTTTTAACCCTACATTTTATCGTTAAATTTGGAGATATTTTAACGTTGTATCATGATAAATTCATCACAAACACACACTATATATTAGAGTAAAACTAACAAACAGCTGATATATTTCTTCCTTTCAGTCACAGACGAGCATGAGTTCAAAGATCAAAATTTGTTCTACCGCTTTGCCTTTGATGACAACACACACAAGGTTAATCCAGATTTAGCAAGCTTTTACAGCGGACTTCATATTTATCGCAAGTAAGACATAAACTTGTGAGTAGTAAGATTAATGTGTCTTAGAGGTAATGTTTTTAAAAATATTCCCTGAGTAAGAGTAATGTGTCCAAGAGGTAATGTTATTCTCTTAGTAAGTTTGATGTTTTTCTCTAAGCAAGAGTAAGATCTCTAATAAGTATTATTATTTTCTTACTAAGAGTAATGCGTCTAGCAGGTAATGTTATTTCCTTAGTAATATTAATGTGTATAGGTGGTAATGTTACTCTCTTGGTAATATTAATGTGTATAGGAGGTAATGTTATTCTCTTAGTAATATTAATATGTATAGGAGGTAATGTTATTCTCTTAGTAATATTAATATGTATAGGAGGTAATTGTCACGTAGACATTTATGATAATTAAATTGCTTATATCCTCTTCTTTTTTTCTTCCACCCGTGTCCTCTATTTTTATTATCACTCTTTACCTTTTTCCTGTATTTTCGCATTCGTTCGTTGCGAAAAATATATTTCTTTCCCATCATCGTTTTTCTTTCTCATACTGACTAGTAACCTTATTGCGTCAGATGTCATTCGCGCAGTTTGACGAGAGGTGCGATTAGGTCTCAGTCCATCTCAGACATAGGGCCGACCTATCGTATAGCATTTTCACCTGTCACAGCGTTTTTCAGGCCGGTTTCTCGGAAAGTGTGAATATCGCCCTCTGCATTCGCACCTGACATGAGCGCTCACGGTCCGATAGTTAGACGCATTAGCTCAGAGCAGGCATTTGTCTCTGAGATTCGCAACTGACACACGCACTCTCGGTCAGTAGGTGGCAGTTACGGCATGCGTTAAGCTTATGTAGGTGTGGAGACGGAAAGGGGAGATAATTTCGTTTGGCGAAATAGTTGTGACCCCTTTTGTCCGTTTAATAGATATAACCAGAATGTTAAACCTTATTTTCATTCAGTCCTCTAAATTTTGCAGTAGACAGATCGCTGTGCTAGATCATATATCTGTGTTTTGGCGAAGTCTGAGTTTCTTGGGCATTTGCCGAGTTCTAGACTACCATTAGATTGCAGCATTCTAGTTCATGGTTTAGTCTGTAGTTCTGTGTGATGGAGGTAAATATATTATAATATAGATATATCTAGTATTTTGTGAAGTGATTAAGTGTTAAGTCGCTTATTTCATATTTCACTAGTTAGATTTGGTGCAGAGAGTAAAATTGATATAGTGTGTATTATTTTCTAGTGACGTGTTTCAGTGGAAAGCAGAATAAATTATAATTTCTAGCTTAAACAACAATGTAGCTATAATGAATTTAATTTTACTGCTAAATAATCAGACGAGAACAAAATTTTCTAAACTAACTTATAAATGCTAGAAGCCTCATAAGCGTTGACGGAATACGCTTGTATGATTTTTAAATATAACTTAATTCACATGCAGTGTTAAACTATAAGACAAGCCACGCTTGCAGTTTAAATTATCAGTTATATCCGAGTACATAGTATGTATAATTATTTTATATGTACTTTTCCCATTTTATATTGTGAAACTGTGGTACCCAAACTTTGCCAGCGTTTTAGTACAAGAGACATACCTGTGAGAAACAAAAACATTTTTTTAAATCTTTTAACCACGTGGGTTTGCAAGTTAACACCTGTCTGACAGTGCTTGTGTCTTCATAAATAGACAGAGTAAAACTCTCACTAACGGTTTTTTTTATATAGACTAAACTGTTTTTATAAGTACTGGGCCTTTGAACCGGATCAGATTTCTGCACAAACTCTATGTACAAAATTTAGCCGGTATGGCAATTAACATATTAACGTCAGTAACATTTGACGGAGTTTCGACTAGTGGTGTGGTGACCAAATATAGTCCTTTTCCTGAAAGTAGACACCGATCTGACATTCCTCAATTCTAGAAACCTAAGCTAGCGACACTGTGCTCGTTGTTAACGCTCGTGCCTGGACAAATTTTATGTGACTTAAACAGACATCTAAAACAATAGTATTCCCAAGAGAACGATCCCGGAAGTGGTGAATTCAACCCGTCTTTTTGGACCTGGGGTTTTCTTGGCGCAAGATTACCATTGAAGATTCTGTATGAACAAGTCCTAAAAATATTGGTTTTGTTCCAGGAGTGGCTATCAAAGCTGTGAGTATGTGCACGTGTGCTCGTCTGAATGTATAGAGCGAACGCAGGTCTGAGTGTGATTTTACCTTTGTATTTTGGCACCCATTTGCTGTATTAATTTTTTTTCTGCAGAATTGTTGCACATGCTAGTTTTTTTTCTTTCTTAGGCTAAATCAGATTATCCAACTCTGTTCATATATTTACGAGAAGAAAAAAAACAAACTCTTAGACTAAACCCTATGTATCTGTGACTCTTTGGGGGCTATCACTTTTGTTCCTTTTAACGGGACTGTGGGCTAAACATCGAGGGGAAGGATCTTACTGTGGGTCTATCAATTCTTGTAGCATTTTTATTGACTTTATGACTATTTGTATATTTTTTTTGGATGTATTTTACATGTTGTGACGTAAGTTTACAAATGATAAATAAACTTAACAATAAATTAATCAGCATGTTGGTCAGCTCGTTCTAAATATCTATATAATCATTTGTTATAGTTCCCACGTCTGTGCGTCTACCTGTCGTCACTTGAATGTGCGTGCACGTGAGTGGATAAATATATATATTTGATGTATATGTGTTAGACTGTCTGACTACTTTAGATCTGTCGTAGAAGATAGGTGAGAGAGAGAGAGAAGATTTCCCGCTCTCAGAGACAGCCTCTATCACTATTCTACCACCTCACTCGTGGAAATTTATTCTGAATATCTATCTCACATTGCGACTATCACTCATTCCAACCTATTCAGAAGGGACCAACCCAAGTCTTAATTCTCCTATCAAAAATCTACGACAGTAATGTTATTCGCTTAGTAATATTAATGTGTATAGGAGGTAATTTTACTCTCATAGTAATATTAATGTGTATAGGAGGTAATGTTATTCTCTTAGTAATATTAATGTGTATAGGAGGTAATGTTATTCTCTTAGTAATATTATTGTGTATAGGAGGTAATGTTATTCGCTTAGTAATATTAATGTGTAAAGGAGGTAATTTTTCTCTCATAGTAATATTAATGTGTATAGGAGGTAATGTTATTCTCTTAGTAATATTAATGTGTATAGGAGGTAATTTTAATCTCTTAGTACTGTGATAGGGTGGGCGAGATGCTGATGATGCTATTGTGATATGTGATCACTCTCTTGCACACTCGCAACTGACCCGATCAACAATAAAACTCTTGATTCTAAGGCAGGGGCTGTATTTATTTATACAACCCATTCAGTGACAAAGAGCACACTGAAGCAAACATTAAACAAATAAACCAACAAACAAAACACCCAGCCAGTGCACAGTTGCTAATCCTGAAACGCAAACAAAGCACGGGCTAGTTAAAATCATAATAGTTAAATAATCAGAAACACCATGCTCTCACCTGTCAAACTGTCCTTCTTCCACACTGCGTGAAACATTCAACTATCATGCACACACACGCACACACACATGCATGTCGTCTAGCGATACTAGTATGGTGTTGTGCATGAGGCTGGCAATCTCACCGTGTAACATCGGTTGCTACCGAAACCACTACTGCAAGAGCATCTGAATGCTTCATGCGGAGGCAAACCACACTGGTGGCCCCATGCTCCCTCAGGAGCGGAGAAGAGAAATATATATCTCCAAGTGAGCCCACGTGCTCTCACAAACCATTCTACACATAACCATAATTAAATAATAATAAAATGGACATAAAATAATATTCAACTATATGTACAACAAATACTCTCAATAATGAGAATAAGCTACTACCTCTCAACCGATCCATATCAAAACTCGTTCCTGCACTCTGAACATGTCGTAAGTGACGACTGGTGCACCTGGCCACAAGCGTGTCGTATATGACCCCTGATGAGATTGGGAACTCATCACATGAAACACATCGTTACAGAAACAACCACTGCAATAGCATAAAAATGCTTCTTGTGGGCTTGTGATGGACACCAGTTGCATTGTGTTTCCATGCTCCGCAAGGAGCAAACAGAGAAACACCTGTCTCAACGGGCCTTACGCACAAAAGAGTGGTATTGCGCTCACCAGAAATCTAAATACATATTCTCACCTCACTCAAAGTAATCCACTACTATAGCATTATGATCAATTATTGTGAAATACACTTAATTACTCTTACATTAAAGAATAAAATAAAATTACTCTTGACTTAACAACTAGAACTAAAGTCATCACCTAAAGGAAATTTAACACAAAAACTATTTCTTCCATTACTGAGGGAAATTACCTTAATCTGCTTTCACCCACGTGTCAATTCCCACAATATAACATAGCGTAACATTATATAGGCTTACAACGCGTGATAACTAAGCGTGTAATGCAGACTTGCTGGCGCTTTGTTTATACACATGCATGATGCTTTTCATGAACACGTGGCTGCCATCTTCATAACAGTCAATATTATCCAAATTAAAGTAATAGATCGCTTCTCTGCATGGTTTCATGTACAAAATAGTTTCCTACTATATTTGCCCGGTCTGGTGAATGAAATAATTGATATTAAGCCCTTACAGCCGCAATCTGGACTTAGCACTAGTGAAATCTATCCACACATTATTTTCACTCATCTATCATTTCAAGACTAATTTATAATGTCCTGGAAGAAATCACCTTTAGAAATACACCTATCTATTTAATTAAACATTAGAACAGACATGCTGAATACTAATAATAAAACTAGATCACTAAAGCTAATCTAAATTAACTCACGTGTCATGTCTTTGTTCTACCCACACAGGGCACCTCGTATCTTCGTTTTCTCTTGTCTGGACGGATCTTCAAATAGGCCTTACACCTGCTCGCTATCTCTTTATATAGGCCCTAGGGCGAATCACTCAACTTAGTGCGCTGCACGTATTGATTGTGCCACTTAAATAACACACGCGATTATCGCTCTAGAAATAGCGAAAACACAAATATAACCCACAACTATCAAATATAACACACAACTATTTTTAGGCTTTATTGTGGCCTAGTAATAAATCTTCTTGAAGATAATGTGGTAAAAAGGCACTAAACCACAGAGACCATGGTAGTGACAAGATGGCGCTGTCACAGTACTATTAATGTGTATAGGAGGTAATGTTATTCTCTTAGTAATATTAATGTGTATAGGAGGTAATTTTACTCTCATAGTAATATTAATGTGTATAGGAGGTAATGTTATTCTCTTAGTAATATTAATATGTATAGGAGGTAATGTTATTCTCTTAGTAATATTAATGTGTATAGGAGGTAATGTTAATCTCTTAGTACTATTAATGTGTATTGGAGGTAATGTTATTTTCTTAGTAAGATTAATTGTCCAGGAGGCAATGTTAATCTCTAACGATAGGACGTCTATCATCACTATCATACTATACCTCCCCAAGGAGCATAGGCCTTCAACAAACGTATGCCAAGTCTCCCTGTCCCGCGCCACCAGCTGAAGGTCTTTACCTGCCTGCTTCATGTCTGTCTCCATTACGCTTCTCCATGTGTTTTTTGTTGTTGTTTGATCTCCCGCTACCTCGAAGAGGAAGAATGTCAGACGGACCTGCGTGTCCAATATTTGAAAATAAGGATCGTTCAAGATCACTAATGTGGAACTGATGACAAGAACCAGACAAGTGCTAGTGGAACAAGAGATGAGAAGAAGGCGCTGGAGATAGATAGGACACACACCTGAGGAAACTTGTTGACACCTTAACCATGCCGTCCTTGTTCTAGAATCACAGGATGAGAAAACGAACGAATGGAGAAGAGAATGTTAGACAGACGTAAAAGAAATGCAAGGACGGCCAAAAGCCACCTGGCTGAGAACTGTGGAGGCAGAGATGCTAAGCATGAACCAGAGCTGGGGCACCACATGAAGGATGGTAAAGAGACTTGCCCTACAAGACGCCACTAGGCGTGATGGTCACTCATTGCTTTGTCAGTCAGCGGTCAAGACCAAAGAAGAGAAGATAAAAGGAATCAGGAGGACATGGAAAACTTGAGCTGAAAGACTTTAGCATACGTTTATTGAAGGCATGTGCTCTTTGGGAACTGAAGGGTGATTATGATGAGAGGATACAGCACGTAACATCAATATATGTCGGTGCAAGAACAGAGACCGTGACGTGAGCTGAAGTCACCGACCCGTATCCATTGTCTGCCAATATGACATCCTTTTCATTAAATCTACATCAGTATATATTGTGTAGAGAATATAGATGGTGATCGTAATTATGAACAAATAGCATTGTCAGACGTTAGGCTAAAGCTGTCTTTACTCACAAGTCATATTTAGTCAAGGTAAACACTACACTTACAGAGCTTCTAAAAGTTTTGCAGAAATTATGTGAGTACGGCAAACCATAAGTCAGAAGAGTTCATGACCATCACTGGTGTAAGACAAGGTGATATCCTGTCACCATATCTGTTCATACTCCTCATAGATGATGTCATCAAAACATGTAAGGAGAGGACAATAAAATGTTCAGTGGGGTACTGGAGGATGAGACATGTCTGTATTTCAGAGCTAGCATTTACCGATGATTACTAAATCAGAGGCACATCTTCAATCCAACCTGCAAGTCTGGAAGGAAGAGATGGAGAAGAGAGGGATGGTCATCAGCAGCTCCAAAACAAAAACCATGGCGATATCATGAGAACAAAGAAGACATCGGATTAAGCTGGGAGAACAGGTCCTGGAGCAGGTCGACCGCTTTAAATACATCGAAGCTGTCATAGATTGAAAGGGGGGCGTCAAAGAGATGTTGGCTACCCAAAGAGCATCAGCTGGGAGGCTCTTTCCGGTCGTAAAACGAAGATTCTTCAGCAACAGAGAAGTTGGCAAGAAAACGAAGATGGCTGTATACGACTTCATCTATGTCCAAGTCTTAACGTATGGATGCGAGTCATGGGCAATGACTACAACTCACATAAGTCAGATCTAAACCTCAGAAATGAGGTATCTAAAACGGTGGTTGCAGTAACAAGAAGAGACATGGTCCGCGACCAAACGATACATCAAGGCCTAAAAACCCAACCTCTGTAGACCCAAGTAGAACAGTCCCAAACTAAGATGGTTTGGCCATGTCTGCAGAATGGGAGAAGATCGGCTGCCACGGCAGGTATGGGAGGCTAAGAGCCAGGGATCCACACCTCCAGGACGACCCAGAGTCCGCTGGGAGGACAATATTAGACAATCTCTGAAGCACCGAGGACTAGAATGGAACCAGGCCAGGAGGAAGCCAGCTGATAGGATAGCATGGCGCTCTCTCTTCCAAATCTCTACACCTCACGGTAGAAGAGGAACGACTAAGTAAGTAAGTAAGATTCCACGGAACCCTAGGGTTCCGTGAGAGGTCGCTAGGGGTTCCGCGAGAGACCGTGATTGAAAAAAAAAATAAAGGTAGTTTTTTAAAAAAAATTAAACTTTGTGCGCCGGGTGATGTTAGCGCTCGCAGTGGTGGGCTGTGACCAAGCAAGTGGGAAGAGAGAACTATACGGCAAGAGTAGGCTAATAAGTTGGCTAAAATAAATAGATCCACAGAAAAAAAAGAAAACCCATTCTGTACTCAAAAGAGCATTGAAAATTGTTACTGCATTATTATATTTACAACTTACTGATCACGCTAAGGTATCATGATATAAAATAAGATATAATAATTTTATGCAAGGGTTCCCTGAGACCTGAAAACTATTTCAACGGGTTCCTCCAGAATAAAAAAGGTTGAGAAAGGCTGGTCTAGGAACTTAAGAGCTTGCAAACAAAATAATATTAGTAATAAACAATAATAATAAATAACGAACTTCCTAAACGCGCCCTTTAAATATTGTCCAACTAAGACCTTTTATCTATACCGTCGGTCAGTAGTCTCATTTCCATGTTTCACCCGCTATATTAAGACTTTAGATTTTATTCTCCTGATTATGTCCCTTACACTATCGGCAAATGTCACAAATTACATGTACAAGGTGTGCCATAAGTCACTCACTGTTTTTGCTGGAAACATGTAGTTGTAATATGTAATGGTGTGTGTAAACTAAATACATCATAACAATGACATAAAATTAACATTCTTTTCTGATAAATATTAAATTAGTTATCATTCTAAATGGTGTCCGGAAAAAGACTATTTTAGAGATCTCTTGTTTAGAGTTACTTCCCTTTGGAAAGACCGTTCTTTGTTGTTACATGTTTAAAACCCCAAGGGAAGTAACTTCAAGAAGAGATCTCTAAATATAGTCTTTTACCTCTGTCATTAGTGCTCATACAAAAAAAAATCACTTTTTTCCGAAAATTTCCGCAAATTACTTGATATAAATCTTGGTGCGTTCTTTGAACACACATTGGGATCCTCGCCGGTGCTACGGAGTTCGTGCTCTATGCTGAGATCATCCTTGTCTCCTTGTGTTATCTAAGGGAGAACATCGGAACATTTATGGAGTTGTCCATATGCAATGAACATGGTCCTTAAAACCAAACCGTTCTTTGAAACTCCGCTATGGCAAGGGGTTTATAACCATTTGAGCCATGGACTCCCTTTGATTGTCACGTGAAGGCTACGGATCCATTTAATTGCTCGGGTAAGGCTACGGATCCATTTAATTGCTCGGGTAAGGCTACGGATCTCTTCTTAGAAAACAAATATACATAGACACATAATTAAAACGTTTGCGTACAAATAATAAATTTTATGATTTCTCCCCCCCCCCTCCCCCCATAATTAAATTAATAAAATAGTTCAGCTTACTTATAGTCAAACTGAATTACAAAATTAATCTGTAAAAATCATATAATTGTTTAAATGCAAACATATGTGATTATTTTCCTAGTAAAAATGTTGGTGAAATAAATTTTCAAAATTTCTAAATTATGTAACTGGACCCCTATAATCCATTCATGGACCACGGGAGGGGTCCGTGGACCACAGATTAAGAAACCAAGCTCTAAGACAGTGGTTTCCAAACTGTGCGGCGCGCCACACTGGTCCGGCGCGAGAGGATGGCAGGTGTGGCGGGAAGATTCAAAGACAATCAGGGATTTAGAGACATTTTCCAAAATTCATATGCCAAAAAAAAAAAAAAAAACTTAACGGTCATTTTATTTATTTATTTTGTTACATGTGATATAGTATGGGAAATATATGTTTAGAAGCCCGTAGAATTTTCCAGATTTTATTCCGTAGTGTAATTTATTTTACATCAAATAGATTTTAATAATAATAAACAATAATTAAAAACAACATAAATTATACATAGGAGTCGGATTTTGTTTTTGTTTTTTGGAAGGTATTTCTTATCAATAACAATTCTTTATTTCGAAAGTGCAGCCCAGAGTAAAAATAGTTTGGGAACCACTGATTTGGTATATATGGCTCTGACACACGGAGAACAACAAAGACAACAACCAAAAAGCTAGACTTTCATAAATGGGTGCTTGCGTAGAATAGAAGGATTAAAATGGTATGACAAGGTTACCAATATGGAACTGATGACAAGAACCAGACAAGTGCCACTGGAACAAGAGATAAGAAGAAGACGATGGCGATGGATAGGACACACACTGAGGAGACCTGTTGATAGCATTACAAGGCAGTCCTTGTTCTGGAACCCCCAGGGCAAGAGAGGCAGAGGTAGACCAAGAAGCACAGTGATGAGGAGAACGTGGAAAGAACTTGAGATGATGGCACGTGACAGAAGGACTTGGCATGTGTTTGTTAAAGGCCTATGCTCCTTTGGCAGTGGTGGGTTATGATGATGATGATCTGGGGTTTTGTGTTTCCGACCATTTACTATGTCTTTTAAATATAGCCGTAATAATAATATTGGAAAAAATATTTGAGATATTATACTACGCATTTCTTCATACATAATATTTTGAAACGGTAAATGACTTATAGCTAACCCTATATAACGAAAATATTGCTGTTAATCAATAAAATGTTAGGCGCAGATTCTCTATGCTTGTACTACTAGAAAGCACGGTTCAAACAAACACTCCAGCCAACATGCAGACAGCTAACAAATACTTCAATACAACTTTAAAGAGGGATGGCTGAACCGATGAGCACAAGGGCCTGCTGGATGTGCCTTTTATTTTTAAAAATGAATCATCGCCCCCCCCCAAAAAAAAAAAAAAAAAAATTATGACAGCATCAACGTCTGAAGCAGAGCCCAATCGTCCAACTTAGAGCAGAACACACCAGACTCAACAAGCACTTAAACAAATTAAACCCCACAAATCAGCCTATTTGCCGTAACTGTACCGACCCATATGAGACAGTTCAGCACGTGCTACCCAGGACTCTCCATAGAAACAAGAAACTAGTGCCAGGTTCCCCAACAATCTCAAACAATCTATACAGCACCACTCAACAACTACAGAAAAAAACATGCAAATTCTTCAACTTGGCATCGGCTGCGAAAGAGCCCTAGTTAATCAACAACAACAATTAGTATGTGCCATATTTTCTGTTCACAGATTACAGGCCAGCAATGGAGACGTTATGCAAGAGTTTTATCTCAAGGGCTCACTCTACTCTCAAGCATTTTTGGGTTGTGACTTGGTGGACTTTCTGGTCGTGTCCGAAGGCGAAGAGGACAGAAATATTGTCGTTGCTGGACTTAGAGAGTTACTGGAAAGAGATATCATCAAACATGGTAGGCATGTTTTATGTTAGCTGAACTGTTTTTGGTTATGTTTTACGTTAGAGATTCATCGTTACTTCACTTTTTTCGTTTCTTATGAAGCACGGGTTTATCTCTGCAGCCAGCCCTTTAGCAGGACACATGCACTAAAACAGTGGTTCCCAAAGTGGGCGACACAGCCCCCCCCACCCCCTTTGGGGCGTTGGGAGGACCTAAGGGGTCGATAAGGGAAAAATGAGCGACAGGGGGGCATTCAGTAATAAGCAGGGGATTGAAGATTTGTCAAGTGAAATTAAAACAATATTACTTAATATAACGTTTACATGTGAAAGCGGTTTGATTATACAGAGCCCTGACCTGAGCACTTAAATGGAGAACGTAGCCTGAACAAACCCTAACCCACAGTTACTCCCTAACGTCGTTCGTCCCAGTTTCTTGTACACCCTATAGCAGAGGTTTGCAAACTAGGATACGCATACTAGGGGGTACGAGAAGCTTTTCAATGGGTACTAGAAATATTTTGTAATTAACTGTATTATCCTATTCAAATATTGCGTATATGGGTTGAAGAGCGTTAAAGCCGCAGGCCAAGGCGTAGCAGTGTTAGCACAACACACACAAAAACTGCTGTAGATTTGAGAAACAACATCAAGGAGGTTTGGACGAGATACGAAAGATGGTAAAAGAAGGGTGAGATGGGGATGTTCTCTGGCAGCCAAGGGAGCGGTGACCTGAAACAGTGTGGGAAAAATTTCACTACAGCATTCACGTATTCTTGCCGCAGTGGTTTCTGTAACAAATCGTTTTATGTGATAAGCCTGCCAGTCTCATCAATCAATCAATACCCTTTAGCTCCCCAAGGAGCATAGGCCTTCAACAAACACATGCCAAGTCCTCCTGTCCCGTGCCATCCGCTCAAGTTCTTTCCATGTTTTCCTCATCATTTTCACCTCTGTTTCCAGTTCTCTTCTCCATGTGTTTTTTTGGTCTACCTCTGCCTCTCTTTTCTTGTGGATTCCAGAACAAGGACTGCCTTGTAATGCTATCAACAGGTTTCCTCAATGTATGTGTGTCCTATCCATCGCCAGCGTCTTCTTCTCAACTCTTGTTCCACTGGCACTTGTATGGTTCTTGTCATCAATTCCACATTTGTGACTTTGTCATTGTTGCGGGGGTTCGGTTGTTGGGTCTTTCATTCTATTATTATTAGTTGAATCTGTAAGTTTTGCTTATTTATCGTTATCTCAGTTGAGGTCAACATAATGGTTTTCGTTGATTAGTGAGTGTCCAAGAAAACACTGGTTCCGTACGAACCTGATTATCATTAGTATAAACTTCCTATGAAGAAGAGTTCATCAGGTCAAACAACAATCAAGAATTCAAGTTGAAGCAACCAACCGTAATCGAAGTAATGTGGGTAAGTCCTTGATTGAGTCCAAACGTTTATTGACGGAACAACGGATGAAGACATCACACGTATTATTCATTAATAGCATACATATATAACTGAGTACAGTTGAATCCATTTAATATTCTCAGTCCGTGTCCAGTAAAATGAATTAATATAGCCAGAACATCATAGCTGTGTGCGCGCGCGGTTGGGGTTTCCAACGGCCGACAATGAGCGTATGCGTCTGATAAATATCACATTATGGACTGAAATAATCTTCCTTGAAGTTGGTTGTATACTAACCTATTTATATTATTTGATTCATATAACTTGGACTGACCCTGAGTCCCTACTTCGAAGTACTTATATAAATATGTGGCAATACAATGCCCAACACTGGACGAATATAGGACGCGTCTTCATAGCTTGACGGTCAACGTAAAAAGGGTGTCGTATCTAAGTTACTGAAAGATCCAGAAATCGCGGGAATCTTTGAGGCAACTGTTGGAGGAAAATTCGCAGCTCTCAATTTTTTGGAGGATGATATCAACTCAATCACAGAGAACATGAAAGACGTGCTCATTGAATCAGCAACAGAAATACTTGGTAAAAGAAAGAAAATAAACAAACCATGGGTTACAGATGACATTCTGAAGTTATGTGATACACGGCGGGAAATGAAAAAGGTTAAGAAAGAGGTTCCTGAAGCAGCATGGCAATACAGTATGGTGAATAAAAATATTAGGAAGAAAATGAAACAGGCCAAAGAAAAATGGGTAGCTGATCAATGTGAGTCCATTAATACGGGGCTAATAAAAGGTAACAGCAAGGCAGCTTTTGACACATTAAGAAAACTATCAAAACCCCAACAGCCCAGGGTAACTGTCATAGAAGATAGCAATGGGGCTCTGCTCAATGAAAAAACAGCTGTAATGAGAAGGTGGACAGAATATTGTAAAGAATTATATAACTGTAAACTTGACACTGACTTAGGCATATTAAACAACATTAAGTGCGAAAACAGGGAACTCGGAAATGCAGCAATATTACGGGAAGAAGTGGAAGAGGCTATATGTTCGATGAAAGGAGGGAAGTCACCGGGTGTGGATAATATCCCAGCAGAGCTCTTGAAATATGGAGGACCAGATATAGTAAAAATCATGACAACAATTTGCCAGAAGATATGGAGTACAAAAAAATGGCCAAAAGAATGGACGCAGTCATTAGTAATACCGCTTCCAAAGAAAGGAAATCTAAAAATGTGCAAGAACTACAGAACCATTAGCCTTATTAGTCATCCAAGTATGGTGATGTTAAGGATACTTTTGAACAGAATAAAACAGAAATCAGAAGAAATCTTGTCAGAGGAACAGGCTGGCTTTAGACCAAAAAGAAGTACCTCAGAACAAATCTTCAATATTAGAGTACTTATCGAAAAACATCTCCAACATCAACACGATTTATACCATAACTTCATCGATTTCACAAAAGCCTTCGATCGAGTCTGGCATGAAGGCTTATGGCAAGTAATGAGAAAATTCAATTTTGATACCAACATCATAGATATCATTGAAGCACTATACAAGGACGCAAGCAGTGCTGTTTTTGCAAGCAACGACATTGGAGAATTTTTCAAAACAACTGTAGGAGTTCGGCAGGGATGTATCCTGTCCCCAGTGCTCTTTAATATTTATCTAGAACATATTATGCAGGAGGCTCTCTACGATTATAAATCAACCATATCGATTGGAGGCCGACCTCTGTGCAACCTACGTTTTGCTGATGATATTGATCTGATAGCTGGATCAGAATCAGAACTTCAAGACCTTACCTCTAGACTGGAGAAAGTAACAAGAACGTATGGGATGGAAATTAATATAGAAAAAAGCAAGATATTGGTGAATAGCCATAAGAAACATGTTCCGACCAACATTACGTTAAATGGGCAAACGTTAGAAGAAGTTAACACCTTTAAATATCTCGGGTCCACTATATGTAGTGATGGAAGATCAAGTAAAGAAATCAAGACAAGACTTGAGATGGCCTCAGCTGCCATGACAAAGTTGAATGTGATCTGGAAAAGTAACATCAGTTTTCCTGTGAAGATCAAATTATACAAATCACTTGTATTATCTATTCTCTTGTATGGGTGTGAGAGCTGGACACTCACTGCAGATACGGAGCGAAGGATTCAGGCTTTCGAGCATAAATGTTATGAAGAATTTTGCGCATTTGCTATAAAGAGCACAAAACAAATGTCTATGTTAGAGAGAAGATAAACACCTATGCAGGCCACCAAGAACCACTTTTGTCAATAGTGAAACATCGAAAGCTTGCCTGGTTTGGGCATGTAACTCGTCATGACTCCCTTTCGAAAACGATCCTTCAGGGGACAGTCGAAGGTAAACGGAGAAGAGGAAGGCAGAGAAAATCCTGGGCTGATAACATCAAAGAATGGGCAGGACACGGTTTTTCCACACTTGTACGCATTGCTGAGGATAGAGAGCAGTGGAGGACCCTGTCTGCTGATGCTTCCACCATGGCACCCCTACGACCCATGACGGGTTACGGGCTGAGATGATGATGATGATCTAAGTCACGATGCGTGACCTATCAACGCTAACACGTCATAAATCGATCGTGTATATAGCGTTCAGTAGTCAGTGAATTCTTAACATCTAATTATATTAAACGCTGTGACCCTAGAAGTAGCACACTGCCAACTATAGCAGACGACTTCAATAAAATACCGTAACAGTCATGCCATTTCAGTCCTTCTATTCTATGCAAGCACTAGTTTATAAAAGTCTGCAGGTTGTTGTTTTTGTTGCTCTCCATGTCTCAGAGCCATACAGTAGGACTGACTTCACATTTGAGTTGAAGATTCTTATTTTCGTGTTGGATTTGATTTCTCTTGTTCTCCATATGTTTCCCAATGCAATGAAAGCTCCTCTTGCTTTTTGTATTCTTATTTTGATATCACTGTCTGTCCCTCCAACTTTGTCTATATTACTGCCACGATATGTGTACAATTCTACATCTTTTAGTGGTGTTTCTTCAAGTTCAACCTTGTTATCTCTTGCATTTATTTTCATAATCTTTGTCTTTTCCCTGTGTATTTTCAGGCCCACTTGTTGTGACCTCTCATCGAGAATTTTCATTTTCTCTTGCATCTGATTATGGTTATGGGACAGAAGAGCCAAGTCATCTGATTATGGTTATGGATCAGAAGAGCCAAGTCATCTGATTATGGTTATGGGACAGAAGAGCCAAGTCATCTGATTATGGTTATGGAACAGAAGAGCCAAGTCATCTGATTATGGTTATGGGACAGAAGAGCCAAGTCATCTGATTATGGTTATGGAACAGAAGAGCCAAGTCATCTGATTATGGCTATGGAACAGAAGAGCCAAGTCATATGATTATGGTTATGGGACAGAAGAGCCAAGTCATCTGCAACTGCCAGTCTCATGCCAGCCTAATATTAGTAGTCTCTTACTATATGCGTAAGAGACCAGTTGTCCTGTTGTTTATCTTCTCATACAGCCCCGAAAACTACAAGGAGCGTAATAGAGTTGAAGACACGATAGTTTTACAATTAACTCTTAAAGAACGGGAGGCCAGTTTTCAGGGCCAGAATATTAGTTTTCGTTTCATGTTGTCTCGGTGTATGAAAAAAGAATTAATGAAGGAGATCAAAATTAAGCAACTAAAATATTTTGCCTACATAAAAAGACATAACACCTTGCAGAAGACCAGAATAGAAGAAAGAGTTGAAGGTAAACGTGCAAGGGGAAGACAGTGCTATAATTGGGAAGAGATGGACAGGAAAGAGTCTATCAGAGTGCACCACCAAGACAAGAGATAGAAAATGTTGGAGATCCATTACAGCCAACCTTCGTTGTGGAGATGGCAGCTGATGATGTAAACTTTAATACTATATGAAAACTCAAAGTTATCAAACATTCCTTACGTCAAACATGGGAAAACCATTAGTACTTTAAGAGTTAAATACTGAGCACATATTAATGCTTTTTAAAAAAAACACAAATATAACTTTTAACACTTAATCAAATAACTGAAGATATTAATTATATTTGTATTTATTTAAGCATGCGATGCTTGCATATTAAACGCTTAAGTTGTACCAAGAACTGCAAGCAATGGAACCAGTGTATTTCAAAAAAGATCTGTGGAAAAACATATATAGATGGTGTCAAAATAAAATAAAAAAGACAGTGCAGGACATCATAAAACGGCTTTGGGGCCATGTAAATGCCTTTTTCTTCTTCTTCTAGTTCCATGCCTAGTGGCGTAGGAGATGATGTCTCTCCTGAACTCCCTGTTTCCAGTACAGTTTATTAATTATGTTGTTGACTTCTTTCCATACCACGATGTCAAACTGTCCAGTATTTGCTCTCTTTGTCTTCCCGTATCTCATTTTTTCCTTCAATCTTACCTATTGTTACGATATACTCCAGCTTTCCTCTTCTCATAACATGCCCCAACAAAAGTGGATTGCTTCTTTCTAACTTGTGAAATCAGTTTCCGTTATGCATTGGCCTCTTTCATGACATCACCATTACTCATTACATGTGTCACAGATTGCCTCCCCTTAGCTCTGCACTAGTGTCACGAAGTGGATTCATTACTAGAGGCTGTCTACCTAAATAGACTAGACCCTAGTGGAAAGAAAGACTAAGAAGATAGATTTCAGAAGAAAAATGACAGGGACTGTGGGAGATGAGGCTATTGGCGTCAAGGGTTGAGAACCTAAATTGACCCTCCCTTGCCACTAGGTGACGTAATGTTATGATATAGCCTCACTACCTCTAACTACCAAGACTGGGATAAGGTTTAATTACTTAACACCACAGACACCTGTAAAATATCAGTCTGTCTGCTCTGTAAGGAAGAGTGGTGTGTTGTTGAGATCAGGCATGCTCCAGTCTACCCAGCTGTAAATGGGTAACTCACCCTAGTCCTGAGTTAGGGAAGGCAAAGGCTCCAGGGGAAGCAGGCCCTAAACTTGGTCACTTCAGCCGACGCAGGATGATGTATGTATGAAGTAGAAGTGTAGAGTGTGATTACCGCGAATGGTGTACTGTTCGTGTGCTGACCAATATAACCACTCACACTTGTGTCTACAAGGCACCAATGCAGACTGCTGGAATCTTAGTTTACTCAATTTATTCAGACGTACACACTGGGACATACGAGTACATCATGGTTCGTTGACATATCAATTTGTAGGTATACATAGCAGATCTGAAGTCATGACACATTCAGAAATAATGGGCAGTACATCAAAAGTTCAATGTCATGATACATTATGGCCACATCCCCCTATCTGACTAAACGCGTCAGTGAAGGCGGATCGATAAATAACCAAAGTTACTTGACGTCCATAGTTTGTAGTATATATTATGAAACCACGAAAAGGGGGTTTCTAGCAAGATTGAGATCTCCCTGTCACTGTCCGATAATAAGATAAATAATCTGTTCTCTTGGCAGTGATCAAAACATATGATGACCGAAATCCAACATGGCTGCCTCCCTGAGTTGTCGTTCACTCATTCATAGGAAGGAGAATATAAGCCAGAGTTAATTTATAATGGGTATATAAAGGATTTCATAAATGTTTCCATACAGCTCTACGGTGATCAGGTTAATTCACGTAGCCATAACCGCTGCAGGAAAATCTGTCATCTTCGTCGATACAAAACACGACACTAGCATAACGAAGCACCAAAAGTCAAGCTAGGCCTAACCGACGAGAGATCATCAAAAATAGGAGCTGGGTTTACCTGGAGTCCGAATCATCTATATACTGACATAAGGAGAGTCTCTAACACAAACTATCGTAGAGACACCATCTCCTTCAGAAGAAAAACCACTTCGTAAGACATTTTTTCTGACGAAAGGACCAGCTCTAGAAAAACGTACCCCGCCATTTGTAAGCAGTACATCGGAACTCATCACGACTTGTCAAGACAACTCATACTTCCGCTAGCAAGAATCTAGTCCCTCCTACCCATCCAAAATATACAATATAGGACTGATTCTACTTGTACTAATAATATGTAATACATATGAATTCAGGCCATAAACACAATAAGCAAATTAATATATTTTCTGGCCCTAAAAAATAAGTACAAACGCAAGCGCAATATCCTTGCGCTGGATCAATATCCAGAACGATTACTCCTATAATCAAAAGTGTGAATCAAACATGGATTATCTCGCTTTTACCATAAACAGCATTTTCATACACAAATGAATGAATGTCTATATTTTTCCCATAGTAAATAGCCATATCGATTTTTGTAATGTGTGCGTCAAAATATGCACGCAACAGATTACCACACCCCTCGGGAAAAAAAATGGTACATTTTTTTTTTTGAAATACATCTAGGAGCAACATACAATAGGCTCACAACGCACCAATAACAATGCGCAGATGATAAGCATAAGTTTTATGACCTTAGAGAAGGTACTTCTCTAAGTATAAATATTTCCAGAGAGGTGTCACCAACGCATACTACAATATTAGCAATGACACAATTTCCACATTAGTTTATACATAAATTTCATCTAAGATATCTTAACATCATGATCATCAAAGACGAAAAACATTGAAAGATCAGCGGTGAATAAATATCAATGAACCGCTAAGTAGTGTTACAATCAATATATGATATATTACATATGTGTACACATTTCAACATAGAAACAACTGTATCAAAGTTGTATAACAGTTATGAATCATGTGGGCATCTAGACAAAATATCTGCCATCACATTTTCTGACCCACGGATAGCTCGCACCGAAAAATGAAATGGCTGTAGAGCAATCGCGTATCGCGTTGATCTCGCGCTCTTCAGATTTTTACTCTGAATAGCCGTAAGAGCTTTCTGGTCAGTTTCCACAATGAAATGCGCGCCCAGAAGAAATCTTTGCAGTTTAAGGATTGACCAAACCATAGCCAATAATTCACGGTCTAGGACCGAGTAATTCTTCTCTGCGGCATTTAATTTCCGAGAAATATACATCACAGGATGCAGAGTTCCAGAGTACTCTTGCATTAGTGCAGCTCCAATCCCGGTGGATGAAGCGTCACTACGAAGAATAAATGTCTTATCCTTAGAAGGCAATACTAGGATAGGTGAAGTAGAAAACATAGTTTTAACCTTATCCAAAGAGGATTGACATTCTTGAGTCCAATGGACTACATTAGGAGACCCTTTCTTTAGCAAGGAAGAAAGAGGTGACATAATGGAGGACAGATTCGGGATGAATCGTCCATAAAATTGTATTAGACCTAAGAGACTTCGTACTTGCTTTTTAGTCTTAGGAATAGAAATGTTAAGTATCTTACTTGTATTATGGTCTTCTGTTTTTAGGAACCCATGACCAACACGGTGTCCTAAGAAAGATATTTCGCTAAAACCAATACATGCTTTCGATGGTTTCGCTGTCAGGTTATGCTCGCGTAAGATAGACAATAGTTCATTTATACCATTATAGTGATCGTTCCAAGTATCACTGAAAAGACAGATGTCATCAAGATACGCAATGACATCTGAGCGATGAGATAGGATTCGACGCATCATGCGTACAAATGTAGCAGGGGCGTTCATAAGACCGAAAGGCATGAAATTCCATTGGAATAGACCCCTAGGCGTCGAAAAAGCAGTAAACGGTTTGGCGTGTTCGGATAGTGGAACTTGCCAATATCCCTTAGACAAATCGAGTTTAGTAAAGAAGTGAGAATTCGATAGTCTCGTAAGTAGCTCTTCTAGTAAAGGCATAGGTTCAGCATCGAATTTAGTCACTTGATTCAATTTGCGATAATCCACGCAAAGACGTATGTTATTGTCTTTTTTTCGTACTATAACCATCGGCGAAGAATATGCTGATGTGGATGGTTCAATAATTTTTAACTCTATCATCTCATCTAACTCTTTCTCTACCTGTGCTTGAAAATGTATCGGGATAGGATACGGTCTGACTCTTATAGGACTATGGTCAGTAAGAATAATGTCATGTTGAATGACATCAGTTTGACCAGGAATGTCAGTAAGGACATCCTGAAATTGTTCTAACATAGTAGAAACTTGTTTCTGCTCTCCTGGAGATAATTCTGGAGAAATTGCAACATCTTTCCATGATTCATTAGAGTGAAGAGGAATCATTGGAAAAGGTAAATTTACATCCGAGAAACTCGTTTCCTCATCCTGTATTACTGACAGAGATGAGTACTGTCCATGTTGGACTGGAAAATCGTCCGTTGCCTGGAAAACAGGTTGTAAATAATCAGGACGTTCATGGAATTCCGTGAGCATGTTGATGTGGAAGGTTTTACGCTTCCCGTCAATATCGACGATATAGTCAACATCGGAAACTTTTGATATTATATCGTACGGACCTTTCCAAGAAATGAGAAGTCTATTTTCCCTACAAGGTAGCAAGACAAATGCTTTGTCACCTGGACAAAGTTGACGCAAACATCTCTTTTTATTGGCAAATTCCCTTGCCTTCTGTTTCGCAAATTCAGAAGAAGCAGTTGCCAATTTGCATGCTTCAATAATCTTGTGTCTAAGTGCGATGACATATTCATAAGAGGATTTTGTGTCATCGACAATATTATCAGCAGTTATAAGATCATGAAGTAAGGACATAGGACCTCGCGGTTTCGCGCCAAAGACAAGTTCAAAGGGAGAAAATCCTGTATGTTCGTTGGCGACCTCTCTATATGCAAAGAGAGCCGCGGGTAAAACCCTATCCCAATCCTGAGGATGATCTTCTGTTATCTTACCTAGTAGGTTTTTCAGAGTTCTATTCAAACGTTCCACCATCCCATTGGACATAGGATGATAAATACTACTCAGCGATCTCTCTATCTTCAGAGTCGACATTACTTGAGACATGGTATCCGATATGAGTTGGGTACCATGGTCGGATAATATTTCTGCTGGAAACCCCAGACGAGAAAATATTAACCAAAGAGCATCTGCGACATCAGCAGTAGTTATGCTCTTTAGAGGAACAGCCTCCGGCCAACGTGTGCACATATCAACACACGTCAAAATAAATTGGTGTCCTCTAGCAGACTTTATCTTAAATGGACCAATGATGTCTATCGCCATTTTTTGAAATGGCCGAATGGGAATGTCTGCAGCCTGAATAGGTGCATCATGGCGTGGACCTCTGGATTTAATCTCTTGACATACTTTACAAGATCGACAATAGATTCGTATGTCCTTATTCACAGCAGGCCAAAAGAAAGATTGAAGAACTCTAGCTTTAGTACGGGAAAAACCCATATGTCCAGCACACTGCGAATCATGAGCGTGCTGTAAGATTTTAACTCTCATATTTTTAGGCACAAGGATTTGAGAATGAATGGACTTAGCGGAGTCTTGTACCATACGTACAAGTACGCCATTCTTCATCGTAATCCAAGATTTACGATTTGTATCCTTATTCGGATCACCTTTTGTTGCCAGAGTAAAGAATTTCTTTAGAGTAGGATCATCTTCCTGCTGTTTGATAAAGGAATCGTGGGAAATCTCCAAGGGATCATCTTGGATCTGCGCATCATTATCTTCAGAATGTGAAGATTGTGGCATATTAAGAGCTTGAGCCCTAGTGATTACTGCATTAGCAGATTGCATATTAACATTTTCCCAATTAGAAATTTGCTGTGGAGTGCATTCTTTCACTCCATGAATGCGACCGATGATAAGATCAGCGATCGGATTCGGCAAGAGACATGCTTGCACCTCTCCTGTAAAGAAAGGCGTAGCAATATTGATAATGGCAGTGGAGTACTTCTCCAATGTGCCACCAAATGTTACACATTTGACTATATTGCCTGTAGCTCGAGAAGGATTTACGAGTGATTGCCTCACTCCAATGGTAGTGCACCCCGAGTCGAAAAGAATTGATACCGGAGTACCATCTATTAGGCCCCTATTAAAGACAAGAGCACCCCTTCCATTATGCGCAATTGACGCATGGAGAGCGGGAAGTGGGTGACCGCAGCTTAAAGTAGACACTGTGGTTGGATCGAATAATGTTTTGCATTGCGAACACTCAGATGCTCTAGCAAAATCGAAAGCGGAATTTGCTACACTATTGGAGTCTTTTTTATCATTATTCTGATTATCGGTGTCGTGGAACTCCTGTTGTGCAGAGTTAGCCTGGTAATAAGATTTACCATGTCTTTTGTGTTGTGATCTACCTCGGTTATAATTGTCTCTATAATTATTATTGCCTCTGTTATAACCCCTATTTGGGTTTGAATCATAATATTCATGATCATAATCATCATGCTCATTATATTGAGTATCCCTGTAATATTGTTTCTTTTGTCTCCATGAAGCACTTGGGTAGTTCCTATAGCTACTCCCTTTCCGAGAATTTCTAACATTATGGGTACCCCTCGCGTTTCGAGGACTATCAGCCCGATTCCAGTTCTTCGAAGAAGAACTCTGATTTGAGTGGTTATCTTGGTTTTGATACTTATTCCAATTAACCTTTTTATCAAATTTATTTTTAGCTCCTTGGAATTTGTGTGAGTAATTCTGATTATATTCAGTTGCCGAAGCAACTGGCATACTCTCTTTAATGTTAGAGTTACTAAGAATCATGTCAGGGTGTGCCGTGGCATACTGGTCACAATATTCTTCCATTTGCTTTATTGTACTAGGTTTACGCTCATGTAAGAACTCTAGGAATGATTTATTTACAGAAGACATGACCTTGTCTCTTAGCAATAAATCCGTAAGACCATCAAATGTTTTCTCTGTTTTGGATAATTCAATCCATCGTGAAAGTGTAATTCGTGCTTTTGAGATGAAATCTGAGAATTCTACACCTACCTCAGGTCTCATTGTTTTAAACAAAAGACGATAACCTTCCTCAGACAGCTGATATCTCTTTATCAAAGCTGCCCTAACAGCATCATAATTATCTTTGTCGGCCTCTTCAACAAAATATAACTTACTCAGAGACTCCCCTTTTAGATTTTCAGACAACTGATTCACATACTGTGATTTGTCAACATTATGAGATCGACAAGCCCGTTCAAATCTAGAAAGCCAAAATGTTATGTCATCACTGGTAGGGTTAAACGCTGGTACCTTGACCTTGTACACAAAGGGTTTACCATTACCACCAGATGCCTGATTAACATTACTCATACATGTCAATTTTAATTTCTCTAATTCAAACTCATGTTCTCTTATTGCTTTTCTCTCTTCAGCTTCTCTATCTAATTTTTTCTGTTCTGCAGCAGCAGCAACTTCTAATTTTTTCTGTTCTGCAGCAGCAGCAACTTCTAATTTTTTCTGTTCTGCAGCAGCTTCTAATTTTTTTCTGTTCTGCAGCAGCTTCTAATTTTTTCTGTTCTGCAGCAGCTTCTAATTTTTTCTGTTCTGCATCAAATCTCCTTTCCTCCACTTGCATCTGCAATTTCTTAAGTTCAGCAGCAGTATCAGCTTCTTTTTCTAATCTTTTTTCTTCAGCTAGAGCTTTCCTTTCTTCTGCAGCAGCTTTTTTTTCTTCTATTTGAAGTTTTCTCTCCTCAGCCGCAGCTTTTTTTTCTTCAACAGCAGCAGCAGTTTTTTTCTCTTCTGCAGCTAATGCTTTGTCATATTGAGCAACAGCCCATTGTTCTAAGTCTTTTCCAGTCTTATCAAGAGATTTTCCTTGTGCAATAAAATAATCTAATGTAGACATATTGTCTTCTTAAATCAGAAACCTGAAAAAGTAAATAAATTACCCTCTTTCAAGTTAATGGGAGACAAGTCTATACCATAGACTTAGTCTTAGTCCAAACTTGTATGGTTTATAATAACCAATGATAACTTGAGTACCTGTGGACAACAATAATTGTATCTCAAATACTGTGGGGACAAGCCTTACAAAGGTCTTGTATACCTCAATGTAATCAAAGATCACTTGAGTACCTGTGGAAAAAATATTTCCCTTTACCAATCACTTTGGGAGACAAGCCTTACAAAGGTCTTGTACATTTTGTTTTATAACAATAACAATCATAAAGTACTGATCTGTACTATACTATCAGTGTATACCACTATACGTCATATGTCAACTAAAGACATTACAAAGGACAAACAAGAAAAGACAATATGAAAACATTTGCAGAGATCAAATTAAATTAAATAGGAGAAATGAAAAAAATGATCACAGAAACCGTGATGATAACTGCCATAAGATAACAAGACAAATAACGCCACAGTGTATAAACATAAGGGTGTAAAAAACTGAAATGAAAGAAAAGATGAGACCTACAATTATACAAACAAATCAAACAAAACTAAGGAACACAAAAAATGTTACAAATACAAATATGAAACAGTCGTCACAACTAACCAAATATTTGCAAACTATGTTGCATGCAAATTTCAATTAAGAAATTGCTCCCTATCGAACGCCAGAACAAGACCAATATCACTCGGTATTTCCTGTTCTAGTCACCACCCATCCAGGCCCGCAACATATAAACCCCTACACATATAAACAAATAACATGTAAGCATAAATAGCATATAGCATACAATATAATTTATGTCATGAATGGAATGTGTTGCAGGTATAGTGTTGTAAAGCAGGCACAGTTTATTTTAATACTAATAACTTGCCACTTTATTCAGTAATAGATTTAATTTTAAACTATTACACTGTCAATTTTTCTCTGTTGAGCATATGAAGATCCAACGATGAACTATGCACTTTATGTTCAACAACACTGTGATTCTTCTGTACGTTGAGAAATGTCAACAATATTGCTCCAGATATTTTCTACACTTGATACCACTGTCCTGTGTAATACTGTCTGTACAGCGAAAAACTGTCAACAAGCGCTGACCTAGATACAGCATCCTATCGGTAATACAGGTCAAGCTGACATCGACTGTATAGCTGTCCTACTGGTGTTGATGTGTTCAAACAAATGTTCTTTCAGCTGTAAACTGTGATTCTCAACACAAAACTGCGTAAGCTGGACCCAGGAATCTGGCTCGCCACTGTAAAACTTTGTTCTTTCCACTCTGTAAAGTTGCTTTCACACACACACTGTAAAGTATCAGTCTGTCTGCTCTGTAAGGAAGAGTGGTGTGTTGTTGAGATCAGGCATGCTCCAGTCTACCCAGCTGTAAATGGGTAACTCACCCTAGTCCTGAGTTAGGGAAGGCAAAGGCTCCAGGGGAAGCAGGCCCTAAACTTGGTCACTTCAGCCGACGCAGGATGGTGTATGTATGAAGTAGAAGTGTAGAGTGTGATTACCGCGAATGGTGTACTGTTCGTGTGCTGACCAATATAACCACTCACACTTGTGTCTACAAGGCACCAATGCAGACTGCTGGAATCTTAGTTTACTCAATTTATTCAGACGTACACACTGGGACATACGAGTACATCATGGTTCGTTGACATATCAATTTGTAGGTATACATAGCAGATCTGAAGTCATGACACATTCAGAAATAATGGGCAGTACATCAAAAGTTCAATGTCATGATACATTATGGCCACATCCCCCTATCTGACTAAACGCGTCAGTGAAGGGCGGATCGATAAATAACCAAAGTTACTTGACGTCCATAGTTTGTAGTATAGATTATGAAACCACGAAAAGGGGGTTTCTAGCAAGATTGAGATCTCCCTGTCACTGTCCGATAATAAGATAAATAATCTGTTCTCTTGGCAGTGATCAAAACATATGATGACTGAAATCCAACATGGCTGCCTCTCTGAGTTGTCGTTCACTCATTCATAGGAAGGAGAATATAAACCAGAGTTAATTTATAATGGGTATATAAAGGATTTCATAAATGTTTCCATACAGCTCTACGGTGATCAGTTAATTCCACGTAGCCATAACCGCTGCAGGAAAATCTGTCATCTTCGTCGATACCAAACACGACACTAGCATAACGAAGCACCAAAAGTCAAGCTAGGCCTAACCGACGAGAGATCATCAAAAATAGGAGCTGGGTTTACCTGGAGTCCGAATCATCTATATACTGACATAAGGAGAGTCTCTAACACAAACTATCGTAGAGACACCATCTCCTTCAGTAGAAAAACCACTTCGTAAGACATCTTTTTCTGACGAAAGGACCAGCTCTAGAAAAACGTACCCCGCCATTTGTAAGCAGTACATCGGAACTCATCACGACTTGTCAAGACAACTCATACTTCCGCTAGCAAGAATCTAGTCCCTCCTACCCATCCAAAATATACAATATAGGACTGATTCTACTTGTACTAATAATATGTAATACATATGAATTCAGGCCATAAACACAATAAGCAAATTAATATATTTTCTGGCCCTAAAAAATAAGTACAAACGCAAGCGCAATATCCTTGCGCTGGATCAATATCCAGAACGATTACTCCTACAATCAAAAGTGTGAATCAAACATGGATTATCTCGCTTTTACCATAAACAGCATTTTCATCCACAAATGAATGCATGTCTATATTTTTCCCATATTAAATAGCCATATCGATTTTTGTAAAATGTGCGTCAAAATATGCACGCAATAACACCACTATACAGACAACATATAAGTTAAAGTAAGTGACTGATCCAGCCTAAAGTTTGAATAGATTTTATTTACAAACACAACCAGAATTTCAGAATAACATACTACAAATAAAATACAATGCATAAACACACACCTGGAAAAGAACATAACAATTGATTTCAAGTGATTAGGTATGATAACCCCACACAGTTGCCCTCTCCCTCGAACCTGTAATATGAAAAGCAAGAAATACAACAACATGTGAAGGGGGATCTCTAACATCAGATCCGTCTTTCTCCTAATCAACCTGATATCATGTAAACACACCCTAACTTCTACTGTCCGTCTGTCTGCAGACGTGTTTCTAAACAATTGACGTGCTTACACCGCTGCTCCACTATAGGCAAAATGTTCTTCTCTGACTAATACAATATCCACGACCAGAACCCTTCTATCATCTCCTACACAACTAAAGATGAATTGCTGAGTTCTAATGTTATGTTCAGTGCCTGTCTGACACTCCTAGTTCCTACAGAAACGACTCCTCCACTACTCTCCTTCTCTCTGTCTAGTGCAGCTCAGAGGTATTTTTGCCCTCTTTCTTCTGACTGCCGTTGTAGCTGCTAACTTGAATTGGTACTCTGGTTTCTTGACTTGAACTCTCTTCGGCACTACCAATGACGACTCTGCATGCACAGGCCCACTTTACCCCTCTCTTGGGTTTAGGGCTGTCGGGATTATTATGCCCGAAATTCACGACTCCTCTAAGCCCTGAGCCTAGGATCAGTGTGTGCTGTATCTGAGCGTAAATAGCTCCGAATTTGTTAAGAACATCTGTTCGTGCTGAAGAAGTCTGTGCTTCCAGCTCCCTGCTCTCTCTTGGGTACAGAAACAGACTTTTACACCAGGTACCACCGCGTCACCACTCCGATTTCTCTTGGGTACAAAACAGACGTTTGCACCAGTGACCACCGCGTCACCACTCCACTTTCTTTTCTGGCTCTGCCGACTGTTCTTCTCCTGAGAAGATCGACGAACTTCTAGCAAGCTGAGGGACTACTGATGCCCTAGCTGCCACGCCTGGAAAATATCTGCTGTGGACAAAACAATAACAAATATAAATATCGCACAACAAATTTTCCATATCCTTAATCCTTAACTTCCAAATCTTCAACACTTAACTCAATACCACTCCCCTTTTCTATTCTATAATCGCGCTAGCGATCCGTAAAGATGCCTACCCCGCTTCCCCTCAAATACTGTCCTATCGACAACTCTAATCTCCAGACTCAGCTGGCTTAATCTCTTAAATGCTGGCGGCTCCGTTAGCCGTCATAACAGTCCGACCCCTGAATGAACCGGTTGCTGGTAAATTCCTGGCCCTACTATTAAACAAAGATCGAGGTGTTTCCTCGCTAAATCACAATACCATAGACTACACTCGAGACCATAACCTCCCGTCTCTATGAATTCACCACTATAAATATATCTCTCAATTTTTTTAGGATTTATTAAATCCCGTAACTGCTGAATTAAAAAAAAACAGCATGGTTTACCCACAAAGAGAAAATACACAATTACCTATGCTCTAACACAACTTGTTAAAGTCACTCATTCTTAACAACAGCGCTACCCAAATGAGCCCGCTGGTAATTTACACACACTTAAAGAACAATTAAATACACACACCAACTATCTAGCGTATTTACTCTACCCACATTGTAAATCAAACATTGGGAAAATTTTCTGTATGTCAGAAAATATATTTTACACCCTATTCATATAAAGTTACATAGGGATATTCTTCAGGAACTGAAAACTATCTTAGAAAATACATTCACGCTCTTCTCTTTCACTTCCCCTTCCGTTATTCAATTAGCCCGCTAGAAAACTACACAGTTAGCGCTCACGTGCGCCCTCTCAAAATCCGAGAAAATCACAGTGAATTTTCAGGCATCGTGTCTCATAATTTAAACACTCCATATCTTAAATCTGTGAGCTTCCCTTATCTCATAAAATAATAAATGCATCCTTACGCTATCCTGTCGATAAGAGGGTAATCAATGGCCTGTCTGTTATAAAATATAATAAATTCCGCGCGCGTATTTTGCGCTGCAATATTATTAGAGCTGTAATATTATTAGATCACGCGTCCAGGAAATAGTAATTACCCCTGTCTTCTGACAATATAACAGTAATAACCCAATTAATTACAATACCCAATTATGACCTAGGATCTACTCTGAGAAGACTATCCGAATTCCTCACTCCTGCCTAACATTCCTTCTAGCGCGTTCACGTTATTATTATTTCTAGCAAATATCCTTAGATGGCTCTAATACTATGAATAAACTTAACTCCTAGAAACAAACTCTGCTAAAATCTTATAAACTATTCAAGCTTAAATAACTTCATATTTACCAGCAACGAATTTCTCTTGAAAGAGCAAATCGGCTCTGTATATAAAATACAGGCAGTTCTTTTCCACAGCGTAGAAGTTCTAAAATCTCAGAGAACTCTGCCTGGAAACCTGCGTATTTATTACAAGCCCCGAGGCCGGTGACCACGCTAAGCGTGCGTCACTCCCTGGCTTTGTTCTTAAGCGGGTCAACCACTGACCCAATCAACAGGCCGGAATAATTCCGTTGCTATCTGTTCCACGCGCTTAATCTCCCCCACTACCCCCAACTATTGCGTTGCGTAGAGGGTCTGCATTACCCTTCCTAATAATTCCGACACGCTCACTGGGAAAGAAACAAAAAATGCTCTGCCATTGTTATTCTAGAAAATACTCCCTGATCGCGATTTTCTTAATGAAACAGCGCACTGGTGCCAGTCTACAAGTTAAACCTACTATCCTTTCTAGAAACCGTAATACTTAATCTACACAAAAAGTCCAAACACCCTTATTATACAAAGAGAAAGAAAAAAACGAATAAGATAAAAAAATCCCACCGTAATCCTTCCCTGAAAAACGTATATAAAATGCAAGAAAACGAGACATGGGGCCTGTTGCAAATCCAATCACATTAACTCCTCACATCCCCCCCCCCCCCCCCTCTTCAAGTTCGTGGTACACGATCTAATTTAATGTGAACTTTGTATTTCCAGACTGGCCCCTATATAAGCCTACAGATCTGCCGGTCAGTCCTGAAGTCTCATGGTCACGACTGGTGATTTCCACCTGGCGACTACAACTCCCATGGTTGTCCTGAGACCTTCTTCTTTTACGTTTCTTCCTACTTCTTCTTGAACAAACTCCCATGCTCCGGTGGAAGAGTTGATCTTTCTTCGGACCTGTGCCATCCAATGGTGGGTCTGAACCTTCCTTGGCTATGTCCGTTAAAAGGCTGTCTTGGTCGGCTGCCCTGACCAACTGGCTTTGTGGCTGCATGGCGATGGCGACTACCTTGCTGCGCCTCAGCGGTTTGGAGACCGCAGGTATATGGCGATGAAGATGTAAACTATCTGGTGCTTCCAGCATAGATTCTCCGCTCGCTTCACTCCCCTCTGGTTTGCCTAGAGGTTGTGTAGAGATTGCTCCTGTTTCCACCCTCTCACCAGGGGTTTTCACTGGGTTGCGCCTGACCTCAGCGACATCCGTTTCCCCTACTAAGCAGAACGCATCTCGTGGTACGTTTTTGCTTCTTGCCTCTTTGCAAGAGCCGCTTTCTGTAAGCAAGCTGGTAGCGGGATGGGGCCCATCTCCGTTTATAGGCAAACGGTTTCTCAGATCACTGTCCTCCTCCGTCTGAGTAGTGTGCTGGTCGGATGGAGCTCCAGGGCTGGTTGGAAACATATGTTCGCTCGATTCGCTGTCTTCTGCCCTATGAAGATTGCGCTGGTCGTGTACATACGTTCTACTACTCTTGTCAGTATGCTCCTCGCTCTCTGGAGGTAATACCATCGGGGGCCTAATTCCCGACAACAAAGAAGGTAGTTCCAAAATCAAAGGCGTCGCCGCTGTTTGGCCATTCGGCTTAACAGGGATGTCAGAGGGATACGCCTCTGCAAAAACATTCCACTATCCTTGGAGGTATTTAACCTCTCCATCTCAGGGCATGGCTGGTTGAGCTCTCGTGTGGCTCCGTGAATCAGGGACACTCCCTTTTCACTTCTCTGGCCTGTAGTAGGCCCCCTTGCACCAGCAAGGATCGGGGCTGGGGGGGTTTCCCAAAACTACATATGGGGTCCCCAAGATGAAGTCATAAGCTGGCTGTTCCATTACAGCAGCTTTGATTGTGCCACGCACAAACCTGCTCTCCACCTTAATATTGGCTATCTGCAGACGCTGTGAGGTCCCTCCCCTCAAAACTCCACTAATATCAACCTATTCCTTAGTCATTTGGCCTGGTTGTACCAAATGTCGGGCGACTATACTCGGGTAAGTAAGCCCGCTGTCAAATAAACAAATGGTAGCAGTCCCATTCACTACTGCTGGTCCACTGTTAGAGAAACACTTCTCTGATTTGAAAGGTTCCCAATTGTTCCCTTTTTTCACTCTCACCGCCCTTAAACACGCTGTATGGTGAGTGGGTGGTTTGTTTCCACACTGAGAAGTCCAGTGAGAGGTGGTACGGCAATTGCGACAGTACCTGACGTTTTCTCCCCTGTTTCTAGCGGGTTCATGAGACGTTGTCGCCTGTGCTCTGTTCTGCGGTTGGGGCCGCAGGTTATGAATCGGATGGGGCTCCTTGCGAGACGGCCCCTGCTGCTGATGAGCAGAAGAAGAAAACGACTGCTATGCTGATGCTCCTTTGTCTGGTGCTGGTAGGTCTGGGTGTTTTCGTTTCTGGCCCAGTACTTCGGCCTGTGCCGTCTGGAACCTTTCAGCAAAAAAAAAAATGATCTGGTCCAATTGCTGGGCGCCTTGCTCTGCCAGATACCTCCTCAAATCAGGAGACATGTTTGCCTTAATTTGTTCACACATAACTAATTCTTGCAGCCCTTCGAACGATTTCGCCAGACCCGACAACTCTCTCCAGCGAGTAAGGTAATTCCTCAGCCTTTCAGCGAACTGAGGAAAATTTTCTCCCTTTTCCAGACGACTTTCCCGGAACATAGCTTGGCACTTACGGGGGTCCACTGAAAGCGTTGTAACAGTGCGTTACGAAGGGCTTCAAAGTTATTTTGTTCGTCACTGAGCATCTTGCTATAGATGTCGTAGGCCTGGTTTTTCAACGACTGAGATAATTTGAGGCACCACAAACTCTCATCCAACCCGTACGCTTTTGCCATCCGTTCAAATTTTTCCAGGAATACGTCAATTTTCTCATTCCCGTTAGGGAAAAAGTCCATTGGAAAATTCATAGCCGCCAACCGAGAGCCTCCATGTCCTGGGGTGTCTGATGCCACTGCTCTTGGTGACTCTCCATTCGCTGAACTGCCCTCTGACGCTCTACCTTGCAGTTCCAGAGACCGAATGGCAAGTTCATGTTGCCTCTCTGCTGCCCTCTCCTCTGCCTGCCGAGCCTTTTCCTCTGCCTCCATTTTACGCAGGTCCATCTCCGCCAGTCAGGCCCTTTCTTCTTTCTCCGCTTTCAATTTACGCAGGTCCATCTCTGCCAGTCGGGCGCTCTCTTCTTTCTCCACTTCCCTTTTCTCTCTCTCCGTCTGCCGGTCCTGTTCCCTCATTATGTAGGCCTTAGTCTCTGCCTCATCCAACCCCATGTCTTTAGCTGCCTCCCTCCATGCAGCAAGTAACTTGACCAATTCAGCCATCTTACCTGACAAATCTGCAGTAACTCACAAAGAGGGGGAATGACAATAAGGAACAAGAAACATTTACTGTTACCTACTCGGTAACACTCCCTCTATTACCGCTGTCCCAAAAACCCGAATTCAGACTAGCACCAATCTGAAGATTTACCTGAAAAAAATTTGATTATGCCGCTACCTGAAAACCCGAATTTACCTTCCTGTTAAGAAAAAATTCAGTTAGCCATCAGTTACTTCTAATCATCAAACTAACTACAGCTACAATCTGACTGCACCCTGTGGAGAAACTTCCTGTGGAAAAAAACTATAGCTGGATCATTTTTATATAGCTCTAGTCTAGGGATATTATAAGGAAATCTATTTTCCAGAACTTTCCTATAGAAAACAATCTATGAATCTCGACACGATCACAGAATTGATCCTAACAAGATAATCACAAGGACTATCGCCACCCACTTTTTCACGAAGTGGATTTATGACTAGAGGCTGTCTACCTAAATAGACTAGACCCTAGTGGAAAGAAAGACTAAGAAGATAGATTTCAGAAGAAAAATGACAGGGACTGTGGGAGATGAGGCTATTGGCGTCAAGGGTTGAGAACCTAAATTGACCCTCCCTTGCCACTAGGTGACGTAATGTTATGATACAGCCTCACTACCTCTAACTACCAAGACTGGGATAAGGTTTAATTACTTAACACCACAGACACCACTATACAGACAACATATAGGTTGAAGTAAGTGACTGATCCAGCCTAAAGTTTGAATAGATTTTATTTACAAACACAACCAGAATTTCAGAATAACATACTACAAATAAAATACAATGCATAAACACACACCTGGAAAAGTACATAACAATTGATTTCAAGTGATTAGGTATGATAACCCCACACAGTTGCCCTCTCCCTCGAACCTGTAATAAGAAAAGCAAGAAATACAACAACATGTGAAGGGGGATCTCTAACATCAGATCCGTCTTTCTCCTAATCAACCTGATATCATGTAAACACACCCTAACTTCCACTGTCCGTCTGTCTGCAGACGTGCTTCTAAACAATTGGCGTGCTTACACCGCTGCTCCACTATAGGCAAAATGTTCTTCTCTGACTAACACAAGGTCCACGACCAGAACCCTTCTATCATCTCCTACACAACTAAAGATGAATTGCTGAGTTCTAACGTTATGTTCAGTGCCTGTCTGACACTCCTAGTTCCTACAGAAACGACTCCTCCACTACGCTCCTTCTCTTTATCTAGTGCAGCTCAGAGGTATTATTCCCCTCTTTCCTCTGACTGCCGTTGTAGCTGCTAACTTGAATAGGTACTCTGGTTTCTTGACTTGAACTCTCTTCGGCTCTACAAATGACGACTCTGCATGCACAGGCCCACTTTACCCCTCTCTTGGGTTTAGGGCTGTCGGGATTATTATGCCCGAAATTAACGACACCTCTAAGCCCTGAGCCTAGGATCAGTGTGTGCTGTATCTGAGCGTAAATAGCTCCGAATTTGTTAAGAACATCTGTTCGTGCTGAAGAAGTCTGTGCTTCCAGCTCCCTGCTCTCTCTTGGGTACAGAAACAGACTTTTGCACCAGTGACCACCGCGTCACCACTCCGATTTCTCTTGGGTACAAAACAGACGTTTGCACCAGTGATCACCGCGTCACCACTCCGCTTTCTCTTGGGTACAAAACAGACGTTTGCACCAGTGACCACCGCGTCACCACTCCGAGTACTCTTGGGTACAAAACAGACGTTTGCACCAGTGACCACCGCGTCACCACTCCACTTTCTTTTCTGGCTCTGCCGACTGTTCTTCTCCTGAGAAGATCGACGAACTTCTAGCAAGCTGAAGGACTACTGACGCCCTAGCTGCCACGCCTGGAAAATATCTGCTGTGGACAAAACAATTACAAATATATATATCGCACAACAAATTTTCCATATCCTTAACCCTTAACTTCCAAATCTTCAACACTTAACTCAATACCACTCCCGTTTTCTATTCTATAATCGCGCTAGCGATCCGTAAAGATGCCTACCCCGCTTCCCCTCAAATACTGTCCTATCGACAACTCTAATCTCCAGACTCAGCTGGCTTAATCTCTTAAATGTTGGAGGCTACGTTAGCCGTCATAACAGTCCGACCCCTGAATGAACCGGTTGCTGGTAAATTCCTGGCCCTACTATTAAACAAAGATCGAGGTGTTTCCTTGCTAAATCACAATACCATAGACTACACCCGAGACCATAACCTGCCGTCTCCATGAATTCACCACTATAAATATATCTCTCAATTTTTTTAGGATTTATTAAATCCCGTAACTGCTGAATTAAAAAAAAAAACAGCATGATTTACCCACAGAGAGAAAAATACACAATTACCTATGCTCTAACATAACTTGTTAAAGTCACTCATTCTTAACAACAGCGCTACCCAAATGAGCCCGCTGGTAATTTACACACACTTGAAGAACAATTAAATACACACACCAACTATCTAGCGTATTTACTCTACCCACATTGTAAATCAAACATTGGGAAAATTTTCTGTATGTCAGAAAATATATTTTACACCCTATTCATATAAAGTTACATGGGGATATTCTTCAGGAACTGAAAACTATCTTAGAAAATACATTCACGCTCTTCTCTTTCACTTCCCCTTCCGTTATTCAATTAGCCCGCTAGAAAACTACACAGTTAGCGCTCACGTGCGCCCTCTCAAAATCCGAGAAAATCACAGTGAATTTTCAGGTATCGTGTCTCACAATTTAAACACTCCATATCTTAAATCTGTGAGCTTCCCTTATCTCATAAAATAATAAATGCACCCTTACGCTATCCTGTCGATAAGAGGGTAATCAATGGCCTGTCTGTTATAAAATATAATAAATTCCGCGCGCGTGTTTTGCGCTGCAATATTATTAGAGCTGCAATATTATTAGATCACGCGTCCAGGAAATAGTAATTACCCCTGTCTTCTGACAATATAACAGTAATAACCCAATTAATTACAATACCCAATTATGACCTAGGATCTACTCTGAGAAGACTATCCGAATTCCTCACTCCTGCCTAACATTCCTTCTAGCGCGTTCACGTTATTATTATTTCTAGCAAATATCCTTAGATGGCTCTAATACTATGAATAAACTTAACTCCTAGAAACAAACTCTGCTAAAATCTTATAGACTATTCAAGCTTAAATATCTTCATATTTACCAGCAACGAATTTCTCTTGAAAGAGCAAATCGGCTCTGTATATAAAATACAGGCAGTTCTTTTCCACGGCGTAGAAGTTCTAAAATCTCAGAGAACTCTGCCTGGAAACCTGCGTATTTATTACAAGCCCCGAGGCCGGCGACCACGCTAAGCGTGCGTCATTCCCTGGCTTTGTTCTTAAGCGGGTCAACCACTGACCCAATCAACAGGCCGGAATAATTCCGTTGCTATCTGTTCCACGCGCTTAATCTTCCTCACTACCTCCAACTATTGCGTTGCGTAGAGGGTCTGCATTACCCTTCCTAATAATTCCGCGCGCTCACTGGGAAAGAAACAAAAAATGCTCTGCCATTATGTTATTCTAGAAAATACTCCCTGATCGCGATTTTCTTAATGAAACAGCGCACTGGTGCCAGTCTACAAGTTAAACCTACTATCCTTTCCAGAAACCGTAATACTTAATCTACACAAAAAGTCCAAACACCCTTATTATACAAAGAGAAAGAAAAAAACGAATAAGATAAAGAATCCCACCGTAATCCTTCCCTGAAAAACGTATATAAAATGCAAGAGAACGAGACATGGGGCCTATTGCAAATCCAATCACATTAACTCCTCACAACTAGTGGTCCTCCAGTGGCCAAAACGCAAGAGTATCTATAATGGGTCGTCAAAGGTGTCTACCTTCGCATAAGATTACTCTTGGCAGAGTTGTAGATAGAAGGGTAATGACTCTTCTGTCCCAATGGGGTATTTACAAGATAATTCAGAAGTCAAGAACAATGCTGTATAGGGCTGAGCACTATTAACTTATCTCTGATCCGTCGCCTTTTGTTAAGAATTAAGCAATGGTTTTAGCCTGTTCAAGCCCTCAGCTGGTATATATATATATATATATATATATATATATATATATATATATATATATATATATATATATATATATATATATATATATATATATATATATAAGTGTGTTACCCTTCACCTTTGCTTTCATACTATAATAACTGAATAACCAATGATTGTTTTGGTTTTAAAATAACAAGTAACAAATTTAATAATCAATGAGTTTTAACAGTTTAAAATAAATGGGATGATGATGAATTTTAGATTTAAATAAAATTTGTCCACTGAGACTTGGTTTGAGGATTAAAAAGAAACATCTGTCCTTTTGCTGTTTCCTTGTAATAAGAACTGATATAGGTGAGTCCTGCAGCCGTGATTTCGTCAATTCTTTTGTGATAATGACACTTCACAGTCTGATAGCTTTGTTCTACGAACAGTCTGATAGCTTCGTTCCACGAACAGTCTGATAGCTTCGTTCCACGAACCCAAAGTAACTTTTGGGAATACAATCTCCTGGCACAGTTAGAATTGACACTAGCAACATGATGCTTTCGAATCACTTGGTCTGGAAATTGTGTATTCCTCTTATGACGGGTGATCTGATTCCTTAGGTCTCCAGTCTTTGTATTTAAAAATGCAGGTTTACTTTTTAAGTTTTAATGTTGCCCAGATATTTCGATCCTAGTCCTTTAAATTTCCAGTCTTCGTATTTAAAAATGCGGGTTTACTTTTAAGTTTTGAAGTTGTCCAAATAATTCGATCTGTCACTTATAATTTTGGAATTCTTTATTCTATCCTTCTCTCTGGCTCTGGTGAATTATTAGCTTGACGTGGCGATGCAGTCTTATTTGTGACTCTGATTTCGCTAGATTATATTTCCAATTTTCAGTTCAAATCCCAGATTGTACTTTTAGATTAACTTCCAAGGAAAGTTAAAGTCTATTCCGGCTCTCAAATCAAGCCAATCGAAAGCTCTTTAGACTATGTGGGTCGGGGTGTTTAATTTAATTCTCCCCCCACCCGCGTGTTTTAAAATATCAAATGTGAAATTCCAACCCGTGACCTCTTTTAGATATGTCCGTAATACTTCCGCTTGCATCTTTATGCAAACTCATCAACAAACCTGTGAACTTATTTCCTGGCTAGATGCTACCTTCCGCCCATATTGTCTAACCAGGCAGGTTATCTGTAATAATCTTGATACAGGGATGGTCCAGAAGAAGCTATTATCTCATTATCACCTGGGCCCTCGCCCATCTCAAACGACTTTCCCAGACAGACAATATGGTTTTCTTTCCATGCCCTGCCGGGTTGTATTGTTCTGTGGAGTGTCGGGATCATCTTGGATCACCCGTGACCACCTCTAACAAAGGTGACTAAACAACTTAAGTGATAAGAGTATTATCCGCTGACCTGTTCAATTAATCTCGATAATACTACAGTTCACATGGTGAAACGTAAACAAGTCTGGGAGTGGTAAGACAAAAAATAATGAAGGTGCATAAAATATGCCAAATAAAAAGCGGATGAAAGAGAGAAAGAGGGGCCCAAAAGTACATGTACAAATGTTTTGTCACAACATAAATGCCTATTAACTATTGTAAAAACATGCTAACTTCAGTGGCTTGGTCATGTGTCCAAAATAAAACAGGTTGGCCAATACACCACTTAATTCTTTATAATCGACAGTGTGGCGCGCCACGATATAGTACATTATTCTTACAAGAGCCACTTGGTACGGCCGGTTAGTTATAGTTTGATTTTCTTAGGCCAGTAATTTGACACGATATTCATTCATTTATTCATCTCCTTTCAACTCCCCAAAGGAGCTCAGGCCCTCAACAAACGTATGCTAAGTCTTCCTGTCGCGTGCCATCAGCTCAAGGTTGTGCCATGCCTTCTTCATCCCCTTCATGTCTGTTCCCAGTTCTCTTCTCTATGTGTTCTTTGGTCTTCCTCTACGTCTCTTACCCTGGCGGTTCCAGAACAAAGAACTGCATGGTAAACGCTACCAGCAGGTTTCCTCAGTGCGTGTCCTATTCATCTCTAGCGTCTTCTTCTCATCTATTGTTCCACGGGTGCTTGTCTGGTTCGTCTCATCAGTTCCACATCAGTGATCTTGTCATCAGTTCCACATTAGTGATCTTGTCATCAGTTCCACTTTAGTGATCTTGTCATCAGTTCCACATTAGGGACCTTGTCATCAGTTCCACATTAGTGACCTTGTCATCAGTTCCACATTAGTGATCTTGTCATCAGTTCCACATTAGTGATCTTGTCATCAGTTCCACATTAGTGATCTTGTCATCAGTTCCACATTAGTGATCTTGTCATGAGTTCCACATTAGTGATCTTGTCATCAGTTCCACATTAGTGACCTTGTCATCAGTTCCACATTAGTGATCTTGTCATCAGTTCCACATTAGTGATCTTGTCATCAGTTCCACATTAGTGATCTTGTCATCAGTTCCACATCAGTGACCTTGTCATCAGTTCCACATTAGTGATCTTGTCATGAGTTCCACATTAGTGATCTTGTCATCAGTTCCACATTAGTGACCTTGTCATCAGTTCCACATTAGTGATCTTGTCATCAGTTCCACATTAGTGATTTTGTCATCAGTTCCACATTAGTGACCTTGTCATCAGTTCCACATTAGTGATCTTGTCATCAGTTCCACATTAGTGATCTTGAACGAACGTTATTTTCAAATATTGGGCCCGCAGGTCCATCTGACATTTCTCACTTCAAACCTTCTATGTTACTGCATTACAAGGCAGTCCTTGTTCTGGAATCTTCAGGGTAAGGAAGGTAGAACGAGACCAAAAAACATACGGAGAAATGGGGACAGATATGGATGGGATGAGAAAGCCACGGACGCCGAGCGGATGGCACGGGACAGGAAAACTTGGCATAAGCTTGTTGAAGGCCTATGCTCCTTGGGGAGCGGAAGTGTGATTAGGATGGCCTAAAAATCTATTTAAAAAAACACACAGTTAGCAATATAGGCCCTAATAAACGTGGATTGGATGTGTTGTTTAACTGTATTGTTGTTTTGTTGCAGTTACCGACGACTACCACTTCAGCGACGACAAGTTGATCTATGAGTTCAATTTAGACTTTGACAAGGCATGCTTGCTGCAGGACGTTATGGAGGTTGATGCCAAACGAGAGGCCAGTGACCTTACAGCCAGCACAAGGTCAGAAGATGGAATGATAGGCTCAGGTACTACTTTATTTTATATGCGAGAGAGAGAGAGAGAGAGAGAGAGAGAGAGAGAGAGAGAGAGAGAGAGAGAGAGAGAGAGAGAGAGATAGAGAGAGTGAGAGAGAGAGATTCATTAAGAATAATCAGACTACATGGTCTATGGTAAAATTTACCTTTAGCAACGCGGTTTGTACCGTGACTTCCCTTTAATTTGTACTTGGTATCGTAGTTTACAAGAAAGTATCGACTTTAAGCATTGCAAAAACTTGTACGAAAAAAAACCCTCCAGTGGTCAGGATTGTAAATACAGGTATACCTCGGAGATATTGCGGGTTCGGTTCCAGACCACCGCAATAAAGCGAATATCGCAATAAAGCGGGTCACACCCATTTTTTTGGCTTCCCAGTGCATATAAAAGCCTAAAATCATGTTTATTTAGTGCGCAATAGCACTAGGTCTAAAAAAAAAAAAACAATGCACAGTACTGTAAAATTATAAATACTTTATTGCTAAAAAAAATGCTAATCTTCATCATCTGAGCCTTCATCTTCTTCCAATATAGAGCCGTTTCGTCCACATTGAAAATCTGTTGCCTAGTGTAGCCACCGTCATCAATTATCTTAGCTAGCTGTTCTGGATAGCTTGCTGCAGCTTCTACATCAGCACTAGCTGTTTCGCCTTGCACTTTTATGTTGTGGAGAGGGCTTCTTTCCTTAAACCTCATGAACCAACCTCTGCTAGCTTCAAACTTTTCATCTACAGCTTCCTCACCTTTCTCTGCCTTCATAGAATTGAAGAGAGTTAGGGCCGTGCTCTGGATTAGGCCCTGGCTTAAAGGAATGTTGTGGCTGGTTTGATCTTCTATCCAGACCACTAAAACTTTCTCCATATCAGCAATAAGGCTGTCTCGCCTCCTTATCACTCTCGTGTTCACTGGAGTAGCACTTTTAATTTCCTTCAAGAACTTCACCTTTGCGTTCACAACTCGCAGGGCAGAAATGTAAAAAGGCAAACACGGGCATATTGTTTACCTTGATGACATAAAGATTTCGTTCGTTCGTTCGTTCGTTCCCTTTTCCACCGTTCTTGCACTCCCCACTCTCGTCTTCCCATGTTCTTTCATGGGTTTTGTTTTGACGTACAAAAGAACGTTTTGACGTTAGAAGGATTGTTGGTAAATTGACAAACTTAAAGCCTGTGTTTGGCTTTCGTCATTTAAGTTTTTCTTTTAAGGATTTTACCGGACTCGAGTTGATGGTGCTTTGTGATATGGTTACGACAGGGCTGGTTAAACCACATGGGGCCGACAAGATATTATGAACGTGTATATATATATATATATATATATATATATATATATATATATATATATATATATATATATATATATATATATATATATATATATATATATATATAAGGTCTTGTATATTTGGACATACACCAAAATATAACCAACGGTCTTTGAGAGTATAACTAAACGGTAAGCGACTCGCCAAAAACGATGCAAAACTCGCGAAACCACCCCCCACCCCAATAAAACTTAGCCATGTTGTATGATGAGTGTTTTATAAAGGTGGATTAATTGAGTGCGTGATTTTATGAGTATTTTCAAGTGGGGCACCATAAGTTCATAATTACGACGAGTATGTATTTCAAGTATTAATTTTGACTTTGTATATGTTAAACAGTACTTACAAAAGGAGCTAAGAAAGTGACGGCAGCATCACGTGACTCTATAGATTCAGCCGTGTCTGGGGCCAGCAGCAGCCGAGGAAGTTGCTCTAATGAAGCAGACGTCATTGCTGTGACGCCGCCAGGATTAGCGCCAAACTCAGGTATTGTTGTTTTACTAGATTTTGCATCAGGGTTGCCGGATGAAAATTATGAAGAAGAAAAAAAAACCAGAATTGTTGAATTTAGCGTAAAAGAAAGTCAAATTGGCAAACCGGGCCTGTATCAGCAGAAGTCATCCAGAATCTAAAAGAATCTACTTTACAAGCACTGACCTCTCTACAGACCTACCATGATAAAAATTTGTCTGTTTTCAGATTTCAAAGCATTTGAAATTTGGAATAAGTACAACATAAATGCTTCTTCTGTCTCTGCAGAACGATCTGTGTCTTGCCTTTCCATCCACTGAACAGTGGAACATGTAAACTAAATGATATTTCACCCAACGTTAACTTCCCTTAAAAAAAAAAGGATGGCTTTCCTGCCTTCATGCAGTTTGCGAATAAAGTGAATTTCTGTAAGCTAACTTGTGGGTTTTCCCCGAGAATTTGGAAGAAGTACTTTTAATCCTGGGAACATGGTACTTTTGAATGCCTGCGGGTGATGGCTACTCCGAAATTTCACAAGAGTAAAAATTCTTCCATTACCAAGAGATCTATCGAATGATGATATGAGAGATCTATCGGCAGACGCGATTGACCGATTGCCTACTCCCTGCTCTGTATCATACAAAATTAGACAGTTATAAACCCCATGTTAAGAAAACTCTGTATTTCACATGTTTTGAAAAATAAAATAATCTCTTACATTAAAATGCATCAGCAAATCACGTTATCCTAACATACACGTTACTTACGTTATACTCACATATAAGTTAATCACGTTATCCTAACATACAAGTTAATCACGTTATCCTAACAAACAAGTTACTTACGTTATCCTAACATACAAGTTAATCACGTTATCCTAACATACAAGTTAATCACGTATCCTAACATACAAGTTAATCGCGTTACCCTAACATACAAGTTAATCACGTTATCCTAACATACAATGTGTCCACATTATCTTTCATCGAAAGAACCAGACAAATATCTGTGAAACGAAATGTGAGAAGAAGCTGGCGTTTGATAGGACCCACAACGAGAAGACCAGTTGATAGCAATATATCATTATCATCATCAGGTGCCATCTCCACATCGAAGGTCCGCTGTAGTGGATCTCCAACGTCATCTGTCTCTTGTCTTGATGGTGCACTCTGATAGACTCTCTCCTGTCTCTTGTCTTGATGGTGCACTCTGATAGACTCTCTCCTGTCTCTTGTCTTGATGGTGCACTCTGATAGACTCTTTCCTGTCTCTTGTCTTGATGGTACACTCTGATAGACTCTTTCCTGTCTCTTGTCTTGATGGTGCACTCTGATAGACTCTTTCCTGTCTCTTGTCTTGATGGTACACTCTGATAGACTCTCTCCTGTCTCTTGTCTTGATGGTACACTCTGATAGACTCTCTCCTGTCTCTTGTCTTGATGGTGCACTCTGATAGACTCTCTCCTGTCTCTTGTCTTGATGGTACACTCTGATAGACTCTCTCCTGTCTCTTGTCTTGATGGTGCACTCTGATAGACTCTTTCCTGTCTCTTGTCTTGATGGTGCACTCTGATAAGACTCTTTCCTGTCTCTTGTCTTGATGGTGCACTCTGATAAGACTCTTTCCTGTCTCTTGTCTTGATGGTGCATTCTGATAAGACTCTTTCCTGTCCACTTCTTGATGTTATTATCTCTTGAACGTTTGCCTTCATCTCTTCCTTCCATTATGGGTTTCAAGCACGGTATTATGTATTTTTATTTAGCCATAACTTTTTAGTAACTTTATTCTCCGTCCATAGTTCTCTCTTCATTCCTAGCTTTTCTATTTACTCTTTGTTTTCATCTTTTTCCATGAGATGCGCCCCATTTTTCTACACACACACATTTCAAGGGCCTCAGTTTTTAAGTTCACTCAGTCAAAGTTTCATATAATGACAAGGTTCACAATCCCGTGTCTTTTGTAAAAGGTGAAGGTAAAGGTAGTCCAGTAGCAGATACTACTATAGGGGGGTGAAGTGTTAGAGACTCCACCATACTAGGTCCAGCATTGAGAGGTGGGGTGGCCAGTTTCTTTCCTGCTGCCTTTTATTTCCCTAACTCAAAGTCAGGTACCCATTTACAGCTGGGTAGACTGGAGCGTGTTGGTACCGTGATTCGAACCCGGCACCTTTGCCGATAGAGACCAGTGCTCTAACCACTCTGCCATTCGGAGGCTCGTACCTCTTATACTAAACAAAAACAACCCAATGTTCTAATCAAAGTATCCTAAGTAAACAAGACCAGGGAAGCTGGGAGATCAAATTCGCTGTTGGAAGTGAGTAGCTATAATAGTGATTGTGCTGGTGCAGATGGTGCAGGTGGTGATGAACTCATTTTTCAGTTTAAACTCTCCGTTTCATACAGATCAAGTTCGAGCAGAAACTGAACAAGAGCTGGAGGATTCCAAGTCTCCTTATATCAGTTCATCTTTGATGGTATGTCTTGTCTTGTGTCTCATTATTGGTGTGTTCAGGGCCGGCTTAAGGAAGTGCGGGGCCCCAATTCGAATAGTTTCGACAGCTCCCCCGGCAGGAATGACTTTAAAAAAAAACCAAAAAAAAAAAAACACGTAAATCATTTTAATTTATTCCGTGTGTTATTCACTTTGCATTACTATATAAATAACTTGATATTTATAATGCGCGACACAATATGCGTATAAATAATAACGATATTATTTTTACGCATATTTTGTGGGGCATTATAGATATCAAATTGAGGGACTTTATTGTACGCCTCACCAGAATATTTTTAAAACTATATCTTCCTTGATTTCTGTTCTGCAAAATCTTTAACTGTATTGCCTAACTCTAAGCTCTCCCTTCATTCACGTTCAAGTAACATGATTACCAAGCTGTTTAATCGGCCTTCCTGCTTTGTTGACTACAGAAATGTTTTAATTAGATTTAGCTTCGAGACGCTCTCTTCTCTTCTAGAGCTACAATTACTGTCTGAAAGATTAGAATAGCTATAAATAAATTTGGGAATACTATTGATATGTTGTTATATGCAAGGTGGTGGTGCATTTTTATGGAGTTCGCCAATCAGATGCAAGAACTGGCTTCCAGCTCTGCTCAAAACATGTAGCCATTTATGTCAGGTTATTTTACACTTTTTAGTTTTCCTGCACCCGTTTCAAATCTGTCCATGTACTGCTTGGGGCCCTTTAGGCGCGGGGGCCCGATTAGGAGGAATTGGTGAAATCAGCTTAACACTTGCCTGAATGTGTTACTTAGCTTACACCTTTTCTTCTCCGACAATGTTTATCATGTTTCTTCTCAACGCCCACGTTTATCTGGTTCTTTTATTCTCAATTTGAGCGTGTATTTATGCACTGACGATCATTGTTCCCATTCTATTCATCATGTGACGTATTCTTTCCAGAACGTTGTCTCCATTACAGCTGCTCTGAACGCATCACGATTCTGGGCAAATCGACCTGCATCAGCCAAAGACAAGTTCAGACTCTCTGTGATGTCCTGGGTCCACCGTCGTCTAGGTCGACCCCTTCCCCTTTTTCCAGGGACCATGCCTTCCATCACTGTTTTTTCCAGACTATTATGTCTTTTTATATGACCGAAAAATTTCAGCTGCCTTATTGCGATGGTATTTAGGAGCCAATGTTCCTGTACGTTTAGTGAGTGCAGTACTTCTCTGTTGGTCTTTTTTTCTGTCCAGGGTATTCTCAACATCCTTCTGTAGCATTTCATTTCGAATGATGTAATCTTTTTTGCAACTGTTTTATTGAGTGTCCAAGTCTCGCAGCCGTATGTTGCTACTGGGAATATACATGCTCCGATCAGTTGTAACTTTGTTTCTTTGCTTGTGCCTTGCCATAGGTTTTTCATCTGTATTAGCTTATGTGAAGCAATTGCAAGTCTTCTTTTAATTTCTACTGCACAGTCGCCAGAGCTGTTAATGATTGATCCTAAGTATTCGAATTCATTGTGTTACGCACAAATAATTACTTTTTCCAAAGTCTTTGTATAATCATTTTTCGTATGTATGATCATTTTTTGACTGAAATGTGTATTATGATATTTTCAGTCAAAGGGACAGAACTCGAGATATTGAGACTACTATTTTTTATGAGTTTACCTTCTCTTGTATCGAGACACGTTCGGTCTATAATTTCTTGAACGAAGCGTGACCATATCTCCTTATTTGGTAGTATCAGTCAACTATTGTAGATGTCTGAAAACCTGTCTTAACGTTTCTGTTCATGACCATAAAAGGCGCGACTGTGTAAGACTTATCTCGAATGTTCTTAGAATCGTCTTATGTGAACGGCTACTCAGGTATTGGAGTTCTGCGCATGCCTAAACTTGTAGTTCGTTTGGTGTGTTCCGCCCAGCTCGGGGGTTTAGAAATGGTCTAAGTAGCGAGCGGACGCAAATCTGCGTCTTGTGATTTCTGAGGGAAATACGTTGTCTTTGTGAGTTAGTTAGCTAACTAGACTATTTCCCAGTGTTATTCAAGCCTGCCTGGAGGCATATGTTCGTGGTTGATTTCCGAAGAAAGGTAATTCCTCTTGTATCGAATTTTTTGCTATCATCTAGAAATTCGTCATTTTTGTCGCTCTTTGCTCGCCTGTGTGATTCAATGGAGAGGTACTTTGACTAGGATTTTCGCCACCGGTATCTTTATACCTGAACTAGTTATATATATATGGGTCGCTCTAGACCAACAAGACTATTGTCTGTGTTCCAGGATACGTTATATCAGAGATCACGTCCAAGTCAGATGGTTAGGCTTAGGAACGTTATAAAGGTCGGTTTGACCTGTATTCCCAGTATGCTATTCACGTGCAGACAGTAAACGGACTTATTGTATACATCTGATCTGCTAGCATCAGGAAGGGAGCATTTATTATTGTCTATGAACATTAATGATCCGCAGCTGACACTGTTGCAGAAGTTATATGTATGAACTTTAGGCACCCAGATCTGTGCTATATATATATATTATTGATATCAGCTTCATGAACCAGAACTTGATGATATCAAATATACAGAAGCTATTTGTTTACAATACAAATATTAATAATATTGGATTCTACATGACTATCAACCAATATTATTTTGAATGCTGAACTCGTTGAACTATGTTGCTGATGACCTATGTATCATGACTGTTTTGTGGCGTGCAATAAATGGTACAAAATTGTAAAGCGAAGTTACCATTTCTATGACTCTACACGTCATGTTGCCTGTGTTGTACCCTGTGAACTATTCTACTGCAACATACACAGCAACATCATAAACCAGAGAAGACACCTACATCTTGCACTTTAATACCTGGTGTCGATAGGGGTGGCAAGTTGTCGTCAGCCTAAATCCATTTTAGTGACCAGACCATTTGGCCAGTATTATAATGAATGCAGACTTTCATTGACTGTAGAGTATTATAACGGAGCTAACGTACCTGGCATTTTTTGGTTAAATCCACCCTTATCATTTTTGGTGGCCAATTGTTGGTTTACTCTGGTACCAGCTATCAAGGGGGTCAACAAACCCAGACATCATCATCAAGCTTTCAAGATTACAGTTCAACTCACTTCCTTCAAGAAAAGTTACTATTGTCGAAAGTATCCAGATTTCCTGACAGTTGCTGATTTTGAAACTACCCGGCGCTGCTCGTGGGTATCCAGTTTTCCGAGCAAATTGTTTTCCTGATCTGTTAGGAAGAAGGACAAGTGCCGTAACAACTGTTCCGAATTGAGAAGGTCAAGTGCTCAAGTCAATTTGTAGAATTCAGAAGGTCAAGTTCAGAAGCTGTTTCCTTTTAGAAGCTCATTTCCTTCGTCATGGCAGTTTATGAGAGCAGATATGGATCAACGTTGGATCATTGTCCTAAGAATGCGGATCACATCCTGTTCTGAACTGTGCTGACGTTTTGGATACATAGAAGTTAAGTGGCCTGTTTTGTTTGTGAACTGTGCCCTTATGTTCTAGCTGAGCCTTCTAAATTCTTTCACACTTTTTGCTATTTGTTACATGTTATATGTTATTTGTATTTGTATATTTATATGTTTATATTTCAGCGGGTTTTTCGGTTGGGCGGTGTCTTTCAGTGGAAAATACCACGTCACAGAGGTTTCTACTGTTAGCGTTTTCGTTAGGGACTCTGCGAATTTCCTACTGTGAAATTTGCTAGCGACAACCGTTGCTATATCTGTTTAGTTGTGACGAGTTGTGCTTTATTTTCGTTTTTTGTATATTTTTTTTTTCTTCTCTTTCTGTTCTTTAGTTTCGATTTTATTTATTTGTATTTGTAGGTCTCCTCTTTTCTATAATTCAGTTCTTTACATAAATTTTTGTTTATACACTGTAGCGTCATTTGTTTGTCATATCTTCGCATTTTGTCATCACATTCTTTGCGATATTTCTTTTAGTTTTCATTGTTTATTTATTTGACTTAAGCGAATGTTTTCGTATTGTTTTGATCCTTGTTGTTGTTTACATTGACTTTGATCTTTGTTATTGTTTACATTGACTTTGATCTTTGTTGTTGTTTACATTGACTTTGATCTTTGTTATTGTTTACATTGTTGTTGACCTTTGTTATTGTTTACACTGTTTTGTTATTGTTTACATAGTTCTTACATAGTTAGCTTCACTATTGTTACATATACGCTCGTGCACTATTGGTCTATAGTGCACTTATCATAACTAACTGTTGAGTTTTTTGCTTATGCACTATTGTAGTGCAGTTATGATAAATAACTGATGGTTATGCACTGATTTGTGTAGTGCACTGATGATAAAGAGGTGACTTGTGATATTATTATACATTTGATAATACAAGTTGGTGTCAAGTCTTGTTTCCCACAGAGATTGGAGTAAACATAGTGATTATACAAGCACTTTATTAAGTCTTGTTACTATTAAGATTGAAATAAGATAATTAGTTATTTCAGGTATTGATCACACATTATTAGTCATAATGTCTACATTGGACTACTTTATTGAGCAGGGTAAATCCCTTGGAAAGACTGGTGATAAATTAGAAGAATTTGCGACTGCTCAATATGATAAAGCATTAAAGGCGGAAAATGAACAAAAGAAACTGCAGATGCAGGTGGATGAAAAAAGATTCCAAATGGAAATGGAAAAAGAAAATAAGAGACTTGAAAAAGAGGCTGAAAATAAGAGACTTGAAAAAGAGGCTGAAAATAAGAGACTTGAAAAAGAGGCTGAAAATAAGAGACTTGAAATAGAGGTTGAAGAAAAAAAGTTACAGGCTCAGGCTGAAGAAAGAAAGTTACAGGCTGAGGCTGAAGAAAGAAAGTTACAGGCTGAGGCTGAAGAAAGAAGGTTACAAAGAGAGTCTGATGAGAGAAAAGCAAAAATGGAGCATGAAGAAAAACTCTTAGCTTTAGAGTTAGAAAAGTTAAAGTTATTGAACACTGGTAATGCTAATGATGCAAATAAGGTGTCAGATAAGACTAATGCTAAAGATTTCAAGCTTAATCTACCAGCATTCAATCCCTCAATCGATGATATAACATTTTATCTAGATAGATTTGAAAGTGCATGTAAGGTGCATAATATAGATAAAACATTATATGTTTATCATCTGTCCAAGATACTTAGAGGTGATGCTTTGACTTTGTTGAGTATGGTAGATGTGCCTGACAAAAACAACTATGAGGTTGTCAGGGCGGCATTGTTAAAGAAGTACCAACTTAACGAGGACGGATATCGTCTTAAATTTAAAAACATGTTACCAGAAACTGGAGTTGAATTCTCTGAATTCATCTCAAGCATACGTCTTACTTTTTTACGATGGGTTGAGCTGTCTAAGACAGAAAGTACATTTGAAGCTCTTATGGACTTACTACTTAGAGACAAGGTTATGTCTTCTGTTAATGAAGCTTTTCTTTCTTTTCTTCATGAGCGTAAGCCTAAAAACATAAAAGAAATGGAAGAATACTGTAGCCAGTATGTTACTGCACATCCTCACATAACCATTAGCAACTCTAAAGTAAAAGAAGGTCTGCCAGTTGCTTCGGCAGCACCTTATGGCCCAAATTTTATGCGTAAATTTCAGGGTAGCCAGCAAAATTTCAATAAAAAGAGTAACCGTAATTATGCCCAGAATCATAGCAATCAATTCCAGGGAGATTCTTCTTCCCAGAACTGGAGACAACCTAATATTACACGGTATTCTACTCCCGGTAACTTTAGAAATTTTCATAAAGGTAATCGGTATAGAGGAAAATATTTTTCGCAGAGACCTCAATACCAAGATAATAGAGGTTCTCAACAGTATAGAGATGGTAATGACAGTTATGGAAACTGGAACTCAAACCAGGATAAAAATTACAGTAGGGACTTTAATGATTGCAGAGGCAATAATGGTCGCGGTAGATCGCAACATAAGAGAAAAAGATATCAACAGACAAACTCTGTTCAACAAGAATCTCAGGGAGCAGATAAACAGGTTAATAATGATAAAGACCATAATGCTATCGGATGCTCATCTTTTGATTTTGGTAGAGCAAATAAATGTATCCAATGCAGTACTTTATTTGATCCGAAGACCGTTAGTACTTTAAGCTGTGGTCATCCTTTGCCCGCTCTTCCTGCTAATGTTGCTCATGATGGGAGAGGTTCTCTTATATTACATAAGGGGCTTGTAAATAGTAATCCAGTCTCAGTGTTGTTTGATTCTGGATGTACTACTGTTGGTGTTAGGCAATCTCTTGTAGATCCATCCTGTGCTACAGGAAAGGTCATCAAATGTGTCACATTTGGTGGCACGTTGGAAAAATATCCTACTGCCATAATACATATTGCTACTCCTTTCTTCACGGGAGAGGTCCACGCGTGTCTACTTCCAAACCCTATTGCGGACCTTATTATTGGTCGTATTCACGGAGTTAGGGAATGTACCCCACAGCAGATTGCTGTTTGGGAAGAGCAAAACGTTGAAGCTACCAATGCGGTGGTCACAAGAGCACATGCTCTGGATCCACCTCAAACTTCATTAACTAATAATGATGAAGTAAATGACCAAGATAGTCACTTGACTATTACACGTGACTCATTTATCAAATTGCAAGAAGAAGATCCTTCTTTACAAAAATTCTTCATTCTAGCAAAAAAAGGTGATCCTAATCAAAATACTAATAGAAAATCTTGGATTTCTATGAAGAACGGCGTACTTGTACGTATGGTACAAGACTCGACTACGTCCACTCATTCACAAATTCTTGTGCCTAAGAGCATGAGATTGCAAATATTGCAACATGCTCATGACTCGCAATGTGCTGGACATATGGGTTTTTCCCGTACAAAGTCGAGGGTTCTTGCGGCTTTCTTTTGGCCATTTGTGAGCAAGGACATACGAATTTACTGTCGCTCTTGCAAAGTATGTCAGGAGGTCAAATCTAAAGGACCACGACATGCTGCGCCTATCCAGGCTGCTGACATTCCTATTCGCCCTTTTCAAAAAATGGCAATAGATATTATCGGTCCTTTTAGAATTAAGTCGGCTAGAGGACATCAATTTATTCTTACATGTGTCGATATGTGCACACGTTGGCCAGAGGCAATACCTCTCAAGAGCATCTCAACTGCTGATATCGCAGACGCTCTTTGGCTGATATTTTCTCGCTTGGGTTTTCCCGGAGAAATATTGTCAGACCATGGCACTCAACTTATATCAGACACTATGTCACAGGTAATGTCTATGCTACATATTAAAAGGTCTCTCAGCAGTATCTATCACCCAATGTCTAATGGGTTGGTCGAACGTTTAAATAGGACTCTGAAAACTTTACTTGGTAAAATAACTGAGGATCATCCTCAGGATTGGGACAGGGTCTTACCCGCGGCTCTCTTTGCGTATAGAGAGGTCCCCAATGAACATACGGGCTTTTCCCCTTTTGAACTTGTCTTTGGCGCGCAACCGCGCGGCCCTACGTCTTTACTTCACGATCTAATCACTGCCGATAATATTAGCGATGAGACTCAATCTTCTTATGAGTACGTCATTGCTCTTAGGCAAAAGATCATCGAGGCATGCAAACTAGCAACTTCGTCTTCCGAATTTGCTAAAGAAAAGGCAAGGCAGTTTGCAAATAAGAATAGATGTCTACGACAACTTTGTCCAGGTGACAAAGCTCTCGTTCTACTTCCTTCAAGGGAGAACAGACTTCTAATTGCATGGAAAGGTCCATATGCAATAGTCTCCAAAATTTCTGATGTCGACTATGTTGTCGATATTGATGGAAAGCATAAAACTTTCCACATAAATATGCTCACGGAATTTCATGAAAGACCTGACTATTTGCAGCCTATTTTCCAGGCAACGGACAATTCTCAAGCACCTCATGGTCAGTACTCATCTCTGTCAGTTATACAGGATGAGGAAACTACTTTTTCTGATGTCAATCTTCCTCTTTCTATGGTCCCACTTTATTCTACGGAATCTTGGAAAAACGTGACCGTTTCTCCAAATCTTTCCGCTGAGGAACATCGACAAGTTTCTTCGATGTTGCAAACATTTCAGGATGTTCTTACAGACATCCCGGGACACACACATGTCATTGAACATGACATTGTGCTAACTGATCATAATCCTATCAGAGTCAGACCCTATCCAATACCTATCCATTTCCAGTCTCAAGTCGAAAAAGAATTGGATGAAATGATACGTTTGGAAATCATTGAACCATCCACTTCAGCATACTCTTCGTCTATGGTTATTGTTCGAAAGAAGGATAATAACATTCGCATTTGCGTAGATTATCGCAAATTGAACCAAGTTACGAAGTTCGATGCTGAACCTATGCCTTCATTAGAAGAGCTACTCAATAAACTTTCTAATTCTACATTCTTTACCAAACTAGATTTGTCTAAAGGTTATTGGCAAGTCCCGCTAACTGAACGTGCCAAACCTTTTACAGCTTTTTTCTCCACCCAGGGGTTTATTCCAATGGAATTTCATGCCTTTTGGTCTTATGAACGCCCCTGCTACATTCGTACGCATGATGCGGCGAATTCTCGCATATCGTACAGATGTCATAGCATACCTAGATGATATCTGTCTATTCAGTGATTCCTGGGAAGATCACTATTTGGGTTTATACGAATTACTGTCTACTCTTCGCGAGTATAACTTGACTGCAAAACCCTCTAAAGCCTTTATAGGATTTAGTGAGATTTCTTTCCTAGGTCATCGTGTTGGTCATGGTCTTTTAAAGACAGAGGACCACAATGTTTCAAAAATACTTAACATTTCGGTCCCTAAGACGAAGAAACAAGTAAGGAGTCTATTAGGTTTGATCCAATTCTACGGACGATTCATTCCGAATCTGTCCTCCATTATGGCACCGCTTTCTACTTTATTGAAGAAAGGGTCGCCTAATCTGATCCGCTGGTCTAAAGAATGTCAATCCTCATTGGACCAGGTTAAAGCCCTATTTTCATCTCCACCTATTCTTAGGTTACCTACTATTGAGAAGACTTTTGTTCTTCGAAGTGACGCCTCGTCAACTGGGATTGGGGCAGCACTAATGCAGGAGTATTCTGATACTCTGCATCCGGTGATGTATATCTCTAGGAAATTAAATGCTGCAGAAAAGAATTACTCGGTTTTAGACCGTGAGTTATTGGCTATGGTATGGTCTATTCTGAAGTTACAAAGATTTCTTCTAGGCGCACATTTCATTGTGGAAACCGACCAGAAAGCGCTTACTGCTATTCAGAGCAAAAACTTGAAGAGCTCGAGGTCCACTCGTTATGCCATAGCTCTTCAACCATTTCATTTCTCGGTTCGAGCTATCCGTGGTTCGGATAATGTGATGGCAGACATTCTGTCCAGATGCCCACACGATTCCACATGATTCTTCTGTCATATATATTTCCTGATATACAGTCCAATACTATAATGACATGTTAGTAGATTTTTTCTCACTTTTTGGGAATTTATAACATTGTACCATGTAATTATCTAAGAAGGCTTAGTTAGTGATATACGGGCCAAAAGATCACTCGGCCACATTTAGATAATATATTTTCATGATTGTATTAAGAGATTTACCAGTTGTCTTTAAGATTTGTGTTATTGATATTTTCGCAGCACATCAGTGAAGTCTGCGAGATTATGTCCATTGTGGAACTTTGAGGATATCAAGTCCTGTCCTAGATTGGGAGCGGATGATGTCCACATCCTCTTCAATTGTTTGTTTTAGGTCAACGAAGAACAACATTGTATTAGTTATTAATTACTGATGCATTATATAATGTAATAATATAGTGCGGTATATTAGTATATTACACCGCTATTTGCACAACACATTGTATGATATCATACTAATATATTTAATTTCATATATTGGTATGAGAGTATTTTGACTTTCATTATGATGCTGCCATCATTGTGGCGTGTGTTGGTGGCACCTTCCTGGAATATATACGCGAATACTTAGATACATTTTTTCTCTAAGGATCTGAGATATGATCTCAGTTTTGCTCCATGCGTTGAGCTGGTTTGTTAGGTATATATCCGCGCATCATACGTGCGTTAGGAGCCTAGATTTTTCCGGCTCCAGGATTTAAAAAAAAAAAATGTGTCATTTTTTTCCCGGGAGGGTGCGGTAATGTTACGCACAAATAATTACTTTTTCCAAAGTCCTTGTATAATCATTTTTCGTATGTATGATCATTTTTTGACTGAAATGTGTATTATGATATTTTCAGTCAAAGGGACAGAACTCGAGATATTGAGACTACTATTTTTTATGAGTTTACCTTCTCTTGTATCGAGACACGTTCGGTCTATAATTTCTTGAACGAAGCGTGACCATATCTCCTTATTTGGTAGTATCAGTCAACTATTGTAGATGTCTGAAAACCTGTCTTAACGTTTCTGTTCATGACCATAAAAGGCGCGACTGTGTAAGACTTATCTCGAATGTTCTTAGAATCGTCTTATGTGAACGGCTACTCAGGTATTGGAGTTCTGCGCATGCCTAAACTTGTAGTTCGTTTGGTGTGTTCCGCCCAGCTCGGGGGTTTAGAAATGGTCTAAGTAGCGAGCGGACGCAAATCTGCGTCTTGTGATTTCTGAGGGAAATACGTTGTCTTTGTGAGTTAGTTAGCTAACTAGACTATTTCCCAGTGTTATTCAAGCCTGCCTGGAGGCATATGTTCGTGGTTGATTTCCGAAGAAAGGTAATTCCTCTTGTATCGAAATTTTTGCTATCATCTAGAAATTCGTCATTTTTGTCGCTCTTTGCTCGCCTGTGTGATTCAATGGAGAGGTACTTTGACTAGGATTTTCGCCACCGGTATCTTTATACCTGAACTAGTTATATATATATGGGTCGCTCTAGACCAACAAGACTATTGTCTGTGTTCCAGGATACGTTATATCAGAGATCACGTCCAAGTCAGATGGTTAGGCTTAGGAACGTTATAAAGGTCGGTTTGACCTGTATTCCCAGTATGCTATTCACGTGCAGACAGTAAACGGACTTATTGTATACATCTGATCTGCTAGCATCAGGAAGGGAGCATTTATTATTGTCTATGAACATTAATGATCCGCAGCTGACACTGTTGCAGAAGTTATATGTATGAACTTTAGGCACCCAGATCTGTGCTATATATATATATATTATTGATATCAGCTTCATGAACCAGAACTTGATGATATCAAATATACAGAAGCTATTTGTTTACAATACAAATATTAATAATATTGGATTCTACATGACTACCAACCAATATTATTTTGAATGCTGAACTCGTTGAACTATGTTGCTGATGACCTATGTATCATGACTGTTTTGTGGCGTGCAATAAATGGTACAAAATTGTAAAGCGAAGTTACCATTTCTATGACTCTACACGTCATGTTGCCTGTGTTGTACCCTGTGAACTATTCTACTGCAACATACACAGCAACATCATAAACCAGAGAAGACACCTACATCTTGCACTTTAATACCTGGTGTCGATAGGGGTGGCAAGTTGTCGTCAGCCTAAATCCATTTTAGTGACCAGACCATTTGGCCAGTATTATAATGAATGCAGACTTTCATTGACTGTAGAGTATTATAACGGAGCTAACGTACCTGGCATTTTTTGGTTAAATCCACCCTTATCACATTGACACTTTCCAGTTCTTCCCATTCTATTACTTTTCAATTAATACATCTATACCCTTTAGCTCCTCAAGACTTTGCAACCCTAATAGACTATAATGGCATGTGGTGTAAACCCTTGGATAATAAGGTGGATAGCAGCTGCCTTAATGGAGAGATCAGCTGCATTTCGCTTGGGAACTTGGACATCAGAACCAATGCACATTTGGCCGGGACTACCCCAGGGTTCTCCACTATCACCAGTGCTGTTTAACATCTACACAGCAAAAGTAGCAACCTTTCAATCAACAGGACTGGGACGAACATTAACTTTCGCAGATGACATACTCATGTACAGAACTGGCTCAGACAGACAGGAAATGGTCCAAGGCATACAAGAGATACTACAGGCGGTTTCTAAATGGTGTGAGGAAATCAGATCAAAGGTCAATCCCAACAAGGCCTGTGTGATGTGGTGCTCTTTGAGCTCCATAGTGAAAGCAGACCTTCCAGACAGACCTTTCAATGGGCAGAACATTGAAAGACAAGACAGGCTGAAGTATCTCGGAGTAACGTTTGATCGTGAGTTATCGTTCAAGTATCATGTCGAACTGATCATACAGAAGTGCAAGCGATGACTGGCAGCCTTAGAAACAATGACTGCTGCGCTTGGAACAGAGACTATTGTTTCTTCTGCATCATGTTGCTGATGATTTCAGTAATCGAGTACGGGCTAGGAATACTCACGCTGTCAGAGTCACAATGTGAACGACTCGAACGCCTTCAAAATGATAGATGCGACTAGTTTTGGGCTGTACGCGTGATACCCCCATTGTGACAATGAGATACATGCTCGGATTTCTGTCGATTATATCCAGATATGCGATGGCCCAGGCAAAAGCATATATGCGGGTACCACCGACAAAAGACACCCCCTACATGAGAACGTAGCTGACATCAAAGTAGCAAGAATCAAGAGGGGGATGTCATGGATGGCACAGGCAGAGGCTACGATTTGTCAGGTGACCAGGGTTGAAAATATATCCAAAGGGGAATAGTGGAGTAAGTCAAGAGAGTACTGGATAAACTATCAGCAGGTCATCATTAGCCTTGGCAGAGAGGGCAGATCTTGGGGCAATGGAAAAGAAGAGCTGCAGATTAATCCGCTGATAAGTGATCATGCTGGGGATGATGACGCCATTGTGTACACTGATGGGTCTGTAGTGCGTGGTGAAAAATCAGGATGGGGCTTCTCTGCGAGAATAAAGGGTAGGGTCGTCGCTGAACAGAGTGGAGCCTTCATGACGACAACCTCCAGCATGAGAATGGAGGTAGAGGCAGTTACTGCAGCACTGAGGTGGCTGTCTGAAACCCCATCAGAGGGCAGTTATGTTATCAGACTCTCAAGCCATGCTTCGGAAAGTTCAGAACGGATGGCTGCGGCAGGAATGGAAAACATCAATAGAATCCTCAAGACTTCAAGAACTGGTGTTGATCTACTGTCCTGGTCATGCAGTGTGTCATGAGTGTGTAGGTTTTTTTGAAATTTTGTTGAGTTTGACTATTTGTGTGAAATCGACAAATGTGATTGAACTGTCAGAATTATAGAGAAAACACAGATAATGTGTGTAAATAGGGTGAACTTATGACAACATGGAAGACGATCAGTTGAAGCTATCTGTCTTTCCAAGTCCACACTCACTTATAAAGTCTTAAGACACACCTGCTCTCTCTTCTTTCTCGCAGACAGATAGAGAATATAGTAAGAGCTTAAATGTGTATGGATGAAGGTCTTGAACAGCGCGTTAACAAAAGGTTAAAATTTATTAAAGGTTCTTGAAAGAGGAAAATGTATTTTTAAAAATATATCAGCACAACCACATAAGTAATACATCAAATCAAAACAAGTTAACAATTACATAAACTCGTGCATCAAAAGAAACAATCCCCCAAATCCTCCTGTAGAACACCGACAAAATAAATAAACAGAGAGTTAACAGTTCTTCAGCTGCGTGTGAGAATTACCAAGTAACACAGTCAGCGTCTTCTATGTTTTTTTTTTTTGTTTTTTTTTTCGTACGCCCGCTAATACTCGAGACGAAATCTCAGGTTATTATTAATGTCTAACCTGACATTGATTTTACGTGAGTATCTCTTTTTTCTTGTACAGAGACAGGTGTCCCTCGCCATTCAGGCAGATACTCTCCGATTTCGGAGGTACCCATTAGAGCTGGGTCGGCTCAGGAGCCGCCAATCCCTGGTCGACGACACTCCTTCAAATGTCCTCGCCAGGTCTCGAGTTAATCCAGTCCAAATCCCGGTCGACGAAAAATCCTCAAATGCCGTCGCCCGGGTTTGATTCTGTATCACCCGGTAGCCAGAGCGGTGTTGTAACCACTACGCTAGCGCGGCTCCCTGTCTTCTATGTTAAATCCACTGGAGACGCTATCCGCACCGTCTTCACCACTGCAGACGCTATCCATGCGCCGTGTTCACACACACACACACACACACACACACAACCAAGCTAGGCTGTATATTAACTCTGTCTATATTCTGCCTACTACTACACGCAGAATCCGTACTGACCAGTAGACCTAACAAATCAAGGGTGTCAACTGAGGACGACCGCCCGTTTTATGCGCTCTTATCCGGCGCGGGAAAATACCTATAAACGTGCCTCGTATACGAAACTTGGTGAGTAGATCCAGTTGGATCTGACTGCGACCTGGAGGTTGGGGAACTGAGCCTCAGTGTATGGACGCAATATGATTATTTCAATTCAGCGGATTGCAATTACATGTATTTATGTGACAACTCGTGGAACCGTGAGGTCGAGGAGAATGTTACGTTCCCCGAATAGTATCCAGCTGTAGCAATAGGGGTAACCTGGAACTGAGACCAAAACAAACAACCTTTACATCAAGCAACAAACAAATAACATAATAACAATGTTATAACAAACTGTTATGCCCCACGAGGGTATTATATTATTGCTAGGTAAATCTCGGTGCTGTCTTTATCCACATGCGTTGTCCTCCTGTTAATTCCACTCTATCAATTATCAGCATGCAGTCGCATAAGCTAATATACGTCTCAGCATGTGCGCTGACAGAAACGCTCTGCTCAAAGTCCTCTTCCAACTCAACATATGGGTTGTCCAACCAAGTGGTTCCCGTTAAGAGGCTAAGAGGATGTACTTTTAATCTTACACCGTTAAGTGAATTTACAAAAAATACAAGCACTTGATACATTACATAATAAAAGTGTATGCGTCCCTTGTGGTCGATACACAAAGGGAAAGTAATAATCTTCCAAAAATGGAATACATGAACATGCAATGTTTATGCTATTATAATTTTGTACTTTTGGACAGAATTCGGTTACTGGCTGATGGTTAACATTTCTAGACTGCAGTGCAAGTTCTAACTGTCTAACTACACAATAAGCATTTTCTAATTCCACACCCAACCACGAGAAGTTTCTCTCCCAAATATAAAATAACTGCCTCCCACAAATTCAGTTGTTATAGCGCATACACGTCACTTGTCACGTTTAAGTGAATAACTTACACCACTGAAATTCCCCAAAAGTAAGGTCACCTGATAGCTTACCATTTAACCCATTGTAAGCACTGAACTAGACTATGAAGTTCTTCGGCTAGTAAGTATCTGTTTGCGTACATTTACCATTTAACCCATTGTAAACAATAACACTAGGAGACACCTAACAGATTAAGCACATGTCAACTTAAGCGGTAGGCGCTACATTATCACTGAATATATTATGGGAGAGAAATCACCAAAAATCATTCAAGTCACACTGCTATTAGTTATATATATATATATATATATATATATATATATATATATATATATATATATATATATATATATATATATATATATATATATATATATATATACACACACACACACAAGGGAATTGACATAAGTCTTGGGCCTGACCATGAAGGAGTCACAGGAGGAAGATGAAACTTAGCACATTTAAAGTTCATCATATTTGCACTGAATGTGTGAATTACGCGTTTGTTTCTTCAATGGGCTTTCCCGCTACGGTGCACGGCGCAATGTACCCTACTGACCGGATCTGCTGCTCCAAAGATTTGACAAAACAATGGAAAAGAAGGAGGCCAGAGCTGTGATAAAATTTCTGATGTTTCAGGAAAAAACACCTACAGAAATACACAGGGAGATGGAACCAGTGTTTCGTGATTCTTGTCCTTCATATACTTCGGTAAAAAAACTGGTGTCAACAGTTTAAGTGCGGCCGCTCAAATGTTGCTGATCTGCCAAGATCTGGTAGACCAGCTTCAGAGTGCAACGATGAAAATGCCACAAGAGTGAAGAAAATCATTGACTAGGATCGAAAAATGACAATTGTGGAGATAGCTAGTAGAGTAAAACTAAATGAAAGAACAGTTTATAGAATTTTACACAACAGACTGAACATGAGAAAAGTGTGCGCACGCTGGATTCCGCGACTGTTGACACGTGAACAGACGCAAACGAGGGTAAATTGCGCTGTCAACAGTTGCTCAAAAAGTGTCAGTCAAAAATTTTTTTGGAGACCATGGTGACAGTAGATGAGACTTGGGTACACCATTATGACCCCGAATCCAAAATTGCCAGCATGCAATGGACAACCCCGGGCTTCCCAACATCTGTCAAGCCGAGAGCGCAGAAATCTGCAGGAAAAGTGATGCTGAGTGTTTTTTGGGACGGCAAAGGTGTCCTTTTGAAAGATTATCTGCCTCGTGGCAACATAGTTAATGGACAGTACTATGCAGATCTTCTCACCAAACTAAGAAAGGTTGTGACCAGGAAACGAGGGATAACGCGCACTCAAAATCTTCCTTTGCTTCAAGACAACGCGCCCTCTCACAAAGCACGGCTTCCACACCCACCATATTCTTCACATTTGGCTCCATCAGACTTTTTTCTATACCCAAATCTTAAAAAACATCTAAAGGGAAATCATTTTGACAGCGATGAAAAGGTTATACTGGCATGCAGATGACTGGTTTAGTTTGAAAAACAGGGTGTTCTACTCCCAAGGTCTTTTCAAGGTCAAGCAGAGATGGCAGAAGTGTGTCAATTCAGACGGTGGCTATATTGAAAAGGGATAAACACTATACAAAATGTCAGCTCTCTGTGAAATGTCCTTCATGGTCAGGTCCAAGACTTATGTCAATCCCCTTGTGTGTGTATATATATATATATATATATATACATATATATATATATATATATATATATATATATATATATATATATATATATATATATATATATATATATATCTTGCTTGCTTGCTTTGATCCCCATAGGGTGCGAGTGACTAGACTCTTTTACCCTTTGTGCAGACAGCCTGGCGTGGCGGTGGCGCAGCCACCGCCGCCCTTCTGCACATGGTCCGTGTTGCCACACGGCCGGGAAGCCACCCATCGTGACACCAGACGATAGGGCCGCAACCCGCCGTGCATCCACACGGTATCAGACGATTGGGGGTGTGTTTGGGCTTTCTTTCAACCCCAGGGAGCATCCTAGACTCGAAACAGGGTACACTAGGCCCACTTTGGCGTCTGTGTACTGCCGCGAGGTTTGATAACTCTCTACCCTGCAAAGGGGGTTATAACTCCGAAGACAGTGGTGACTGGCAGAGAGGCCAGTCACCAGTGGGCTTTGTTGCAACCCCAAGGAACCCTTGTCGGGTAGCGAGGGTGCAATGCCACGAGAAAAGAGGTTCTCTACCCTGCAAAGGGGGTTATATCTCCGAAACAAGACGTATGGAGGGATCGGCGCAGCCAGCGCCGAGCCTCTACCACTGTTAAATGACGTTATCTAGACGGACACAGACACATAGCACTGCCTCTACTTTACTGGGAAGACCCGGAAGCCGGGACTACACACAGTCTTGAGAGGACAAAGATCGCTGGGAGGGCACGGAAACGCTTGCCCCCATATATATATATATATATATATATATATATATATATATATATATATATATATATATATATATATATATATATATATATATATATATATATATATATATATATATATATAAGCTAACGTATTATATTACAAAATGTCAATTCACCCCGAGATGACGAAAATAAGGCAACACAAAGTCTAGTCTGTGTCCACAATCGCCTGTCTCATTTGGTCATTTACGGGCAAGTAAAATGTACAAGTGTGTTGAAAGAGCAATCTTGTCAAACTTTTTTAGTCTAAAAAGTGACGCTAACCCAGCCACATGCAAGCGCGTGCTTTTGCAGGTGCTCGGGTCGCTCTACTTACAAGCGAAATCTCGAGTAACATAAATGTTATTCTAGAGTCTACATCAGAAGACAACAGACACGAGAAAGTTCCATGAATAAGACATAACATTATCTCTCGCCATCCGACATGAGAAAGCGACGGCTATCAAGGGCCGCTACCAAAGTCTCAGAACAAACGTGAGTTTCTCTCCCCTGAACGAAGAAGTACAGAGTTCCCCAGATATCAAATGGTAGTCGCGCTGAGCCGCTCAAGCTACCAACCTGAGTAAGACAGCGGCGCACGTTTCAAAGAATCTATTTCTCGCTTGTGGTCAAAAACGCTGTTACGAGCGAAGAGCGTTCCCCTAGTTTTGCAGACTGCAGGTGCGTCTTAGGTAAGATTACTGTGGTAAAGTGGGATGTTATAAATATTTATAGGGGACTTAGTGTACTGACTGAGATCAGCTGTGAAGGTATCTGTATCTAATAAGTGTGGTGTATTACAGATGACCTTACTTGCTACCACAATTATGCCTCAGTCAGAATTATTCTGGAATATTGTGATGACTACGTTAAATGTCTAGGGTTATGAAAATGATGAAGTGTAAGTCACAACAACAACAGACAGATAAACAATTTAATTTATTCCTCAACACTTTACAACACTGTGACACTCACACACATATAACACTCTATAAGACTATCTTAAATGAGTCAAGTGTTTAAGTTTAAAAATATATGTATTAATTCTTGTCAATAATGGATATCCTGATTCAACTACACAGTGAACCAGGAATCACAATCAAATGTAATTACAAGTATTATTTACACAGTTTATATATATGAACTTTGTATTGACATAGTTTATTATTATTATTCTATGTGTGTAATTTGTGCAGTAGTAATATGAGGTAATACTGGTTTTGTTCAAACTTGGTTGTTGTTTTTCATCATGACTTCAAGTGTTTGATTATCGGGGAAATAGTATTGGGAAACTTTCACAGTTCCTGTCATTTGAACCAATTAATTGTCCCTCTGTGGTTAACAAAATGTCAATTTTTGAGTGGGCACATAATGTTGAGCTACTCTGGCCACAGAAGCTTATCTTTCGTGATGGCGGCAGGAAAAGACTCCTCTGCTCGATTGCTTCCTGTGTTCTAGAGACACCTCACTGGTCGCTATCTGGACCCAGGAGTATGCTGTCAGCCTCAGGATTCAGCAAAACCCAGACCAGGTGCTGCTTCAATAACCAGGACCACAGTCCCTGAAACAAGAAGGTTGTACCTCCTACTTCAGATCTAATTTATAATCTATTTCTACACTGAACACAATACAGAACAAACACTGAGTTCAGAGCGGTAGGCCAACTGCTATCTTCATCTGAACCAATTTACACCAGTATTCTCCTCCTAAATGGTTACTACGCCTCTGCAATTCCAGCCTTAGTTCCTTCTAGTCAATAAGATAGGTGTCAGTGTACTGTTTGGCAATTCCATGCAGTTTTACTTTTCTCCGACACCTCCTGTTCAGGTTGGAGCAATATTTAGGCCTTGCCTCATGTTTGCTACCGAACCACACACATATACAGACATAAATTATCAATTTACATTCAATTTTCATTAAAAGATATTGAATATATCAAGCTTACCACAATTCATGGAAATATTACACAGATACGTTGACTGGCGATGAATAATGGCACAAATTATGGCACAAATTCCGATCCGCCTCTGTCCCAGGCTTTTATTTAGAAAAATATGATCTGGCTCTCAACGCACTGTTTCTTAGTAAGTTTATTTTAACATGTGGCACTGAACTGACGCTCCTAATTGCCTATATTGGCGGGTCTAACCAATCGGGCCATGTTTACACAGCTTTTCAAAAAAAGTACTCCTACTCACGTTTCCCTAACAACAAAGAATTAGTATTTGTAGCCCGACTAATCGTGTTTAGCCTTACATTTACTTCTATCCAATCAAATAGGATTTTACATGATGGCCCATTTCCCGTAAAATGGTGGTTTCAAAACCTGCCACTGCGCAATTCTGATTTTGGTGTTGTCTGACAGCATTTTATTTTGGCTATAATTTGTTAATTCCTAGACTATTTGCGTAACGTTTAACATATTCTTTGTCAGCAAGTCCTAAGGAACCCAATTATATAAATTTAAGGGAGCTAGGTGGCTGCGTTCAAAATGTGCATTTTCTTCTACCTCCTGTTCACTTCGATACGATGTGGTGTCTGGGTACTGTCAGGCTTTCAAACGTAAACCAGTATAATGTCATGTTTCCCAATAAGCATTTTTCAGGTTTTTAAACCTAACTCTCGTATGGGTAGTGTTTTTTTTTATCACTGTCCATTTGAAAAAAGTATTGCTTCTGGCCTTTCGCTTGGGGAGGGTGGCATTAATTGTATATCGCGAGACGCGTGTTAGTGTGGCAATCGTTCCTGCTTTCAGCCCTCACTCTCTCTTTCTATCCTAAGTCCATCTGTCCTTTCGTTTATGTTAACGTAGTGCAATTAATGCTAGTATTAATTTAGGTCATTAATCAGCTTGCGTATCTCAAGGTTTTCTTAGAAATGCAGTACACGTTTTATTGTAGAAAGCGTGTAGTGATGCAGTAGGCTTTACTATCAACGTGAAACGTTACAATTTGCAGACGAAGTAGAAAAGAAGGGTTTTTATTGTTCAACTAGCATGACGTTCTATTAACACAGGCGTACGCTATTGGAAAGCACGGGTCTTTAACCATTTCTCTTTCCTTTTATTGAATTTATGTGTTAGGCTTTACATTTACCTTTTAATTTATATATGTGGATTTAGAATGTTTCACGACAAATTCTCCCCTCTTAAAACAGACGTTATATGTCAGTCTATAATTCTATATACACATAGAGAAATTTATTATTATTTCTGGGGCTTATGGTGATTCTCATCACACGGATGGCGGCTTAAAAAATCCGCTCCCAGATTTGTCTTTCCAGATATATACTCTATGCAAAACTCAAATGGCTGCATCAGTAATGACCAACGGAGTAATCTAGAATTTTCATGTCTAGCCTGCGCTAGAAACGACACGGGTTTGTGATCCGTTTGCAACTTAAATGCCTTCCCATACAGATAAATATTGAATTTCTTTATCGCCCATATTACTGCAAAACATTCTTTTTCGCTAGTTGAGTAATTGGTTTCAGCTTTATTCAACTTTCTGCTAGCATATGTGATAAGAATAGAACTGGTATAAGGGACGTAAATCTGGGTATATTAGTAGCCAATATAGATTCTGAGTTGGAGCACTTGTTTGCTTGTAGCTATTGAATTGTTTTGAAAATATCTCGTGGTAGTTTCGAGAGACAGATTACAGATAGCGTGGAAAAACGCTGATCATCTCAAATTGTGAGATATATTTATTCTGTAATGTTTGAGCGGAGTGAGAATAGCTCGCGGCTAGGCCGCAGATGATTGATTGACTGAGTTGTGTTGACCGTGAGGAAGTCTCGTGACTGCTTTTGAGCGGAACGAGTGTGTTATCTGGGGAGAGTGTTCCGGGTTTTTTGACCGGGTAGGAAGACAGCGTTTTTGGGAAGTGTGAAATGCCTGTACAGTGCTGAATTTAAAATGTCGACGGATTTTTCGCTGAGGGTACAGCGTAGTATGAAACTGCAGTTTGAATTATTGTGGAAATGTTTATAACTGCAGTGTGCAGTCATTAAAGGCCATTATTTCCTGTGTGAGGAGTATTGAGTTTAATAAGAGTACTTTAGGCCATGAATCATGATAACTGCTGAATGCAGGATTCTTTATAGTGCTGAGTTTAATAAGAGTACTTTAGGCCATGAATCATGATAGCTGCTGAGTGCAGGATTCTTTATAGTGCTGAGTTTAATAAGAGTACTTTAGGCCATGAATCATGATAACTGCTGAGTGCAGGATTCTTTATAGTGCTGAGTTTAATAAGAGTACTTTAGGCCATGAATCATGATAACTGCTGAGTGCAGGATTCTTTATAGTGCTGAGTTCAATAAGAGTACTTTAGGCCATGAATCGTGATAGCTGCTGAGTGCAGGATTCTTTATAGCGCTGAGTTTAATATGAGTACTCTAGGCCATGTATTATGATATCATTGTAGCTGCCGAGTGCGCAGTCCTTATGTGGTAATTTATATCTTGTGTTGTGCTGTGAACGGTATTCTATGTGTATATCATATCAATGTGTTGTGACGTGAATAAACCCATATGAAATGTCACCAGTCGTTTACAACCCTTCATGACTCGTGTGTATGCACCTGTGGCGTGAACGACTGGACCAACACACGCACTTAATATTACAGAGGTGACAGGGAACTTAACACGTATTTAGAAATAGCCCCGGAGTGGGCGTGGCCTATTTATATCGAGAACCTGTTCATCGCTTACCAGTAGACTTCTACAGTGTTTGCCTGTGTGGCGTATATGTATGTATCAAATGTAGACATTACCAGATACACAACACAACAGTAACGTTAGCAGATAATCAATAGACACCTTACCGTATCCACCAAACCAATACGTTATCAGTGAAGCCCCATGACGTTTCATAAAAGTTACGGCCATGATGCCCCGGGTTTTCACTTAAAGTTACGGGGGTGCAACAATATGCCACTGGGCTTAATTCCCCATCCAATGCATCTGATTTCTGTAGCAGTGTTGCACCTAACCAGATATTACTGGCATCCGTTCTTACAATGAATTCTTGACTTAAGTCAGGTAATTTCAAAATAGGTTTGCTTGTGAGCTTTTCCTTCAATTCCTGGTAAGCTAATTCACATTGTGGTGTCCATGTAATTCGATCTGGATTTCCTTTACGTGTCAAATCAGTTAACAGTGCACTTATGGAATTACAGTTTTTGATATACTTTTGGTAGAAACCACATAATGAGACAAAGGATCTCACGTCTTTCTTGGTTTGTGGTCTCGGGGCTTTCTTTAGTTTCTCTAAATTCTTGGGGTCAGGGGTCATGTTTCCCTGATGGACTGTGTGTCCCAAGAATTCTAATTCTTTACATCCAACGCAACATTTGGTTGGTCGGGCTGTTAAATTCGCTTCTCTAAGTCGATTAAACAGCATGTTCAGAGAGTCAATGTGTTCCTCAAATGTTTCTGTTGCTATAAGGATATCATCCATAAAATTTGTTATACAGGGATTATTCAGAGGGTCCAATAATTTTCTCATCATTCTAGAGAAGACACTAGGCTCATTCTTCAATCCAAATGGCAATCTATTAAACTCATAGTGTCCTTCTGAGGTACTAAAAGCTAGGTATGGTCTAACCTCAGGCTTTACTGGAATCTGATAGTATCCTTTACTCAGATCCACTTTTGAGAAATATTTAGATTTATTTAGCCTGGCAAACAACTGATTTGTATCCGGCAATGGATCCACCTGTCCTTCGGTAATAGCATTCAGTCTCCTGTAATCTATACAGAGTCTATGTTCTCCAGAGGGTTTCCTTAAGAGTACAACACTGGAACTATACGAAGATTCACTGTGTGAAATAATTCCTTCCTTCAACAAATAGTCTATCTCTTCCTTTAAAGCTTTCTCCTTAGCAAAAGGAATCGAATAGGGTTTCATACAGACAGGTGTGGGGTCTATCAGTTTCATATCATATTCCAATAAGTTTGTATGCCCCGGTCGGTCCGTTAACACCTCTGTATGATTTTCTAGAACCTGTTGCACTCTCTCTTTCTGATTTTTCGTTAAATGTGTACTGATTTTCACCTGTGCCGCTGTCTCACAAGGGTGTAATGGATATTCAAATGATGAAAGTGGTTCCTTTTTCATCTCCATTGCAATGGACAAGGTCAACAAGTGTGTCTCTTCCTGATGTTCTCTTTCCAAATATTTCTTCAGGAGATTCACATGATAGATTTTTTCTTTCCCCTTCTTGTCTATCTTATAATTGGTTCTAGACACCTTTTCTAGAACTGTATATGGACCTTGCCATCCAATTTGTAACTTATTCTGACTACCGGGGAGAAGAAGCAGTACCTTCTCTCCCACAGCCAAATCTCTGTCTTTAGCCTTCCTGTTGAAATAGGCAGCATGTTTCTTCCTGGCTTGTCTCAAATTTTCATTGGCAAGTTTCCAGCCAGTTTTTAAACGAGTGGTCAGCTCATTCACATATTGGTATGAGGATGTAATATTTTCCTCTGCCTTTTCATCAGTCCACGTTCTTAACAGCGTTACATATGGACCTTTAATTTTGTGGACCTATTTGTCCATGCACCGGTATGGTCTCTTTCACTCGAAGCGCTATAGTGATGATTTTTCTTCCCAGAATTATCATGCACAAAACGACCGCTACCAATTCTTCTCTTGGGGCTTTCTCCCCCCTTAGAAGTCTTGATGAGAGATTTCCTCTCTACATCTTCTTCCTCCAGTTTGTTTACGTCCGATTGAGGGATTTTCGGCTTATCCTGGGGTAAGACATCTTTTTGCACTCTCCGCATAGTGGCCATTGTAAAACAGTTAATTGAAGCTTGTCCGTGAAAAGGGGCTTCCCATTCCATTTGGTCCACTTTATCAAATTTATTTTTCTTTGTATTGTCAGGCCTAAGTTTGCCCCATGGCGTGTCCAGGTCCTGATCAATGTTCCCACTTGTGGGTGTTCCCTCATGTGCAATGCTACACCTTTCTACAAAATTCTCAATGTCCCACCTTGCCTTGGGCCAATAATAATTGTGAGCCACCTTTTGGATGATGGTACCAATTTTCTCATGGTCCCCATCTTGTTTCACATGTAGGCTCCTTATTAAGTCTGCCCTATATCTCTTTGGAAGAACCAACTGTCCGGGACCATTGGATCTAGTTCCGGCCTTCCTGTAAATCAACTTGTTTTTCATGTAAAAATCTCCCTTGCCTGGAGTTGTATGACAAGTTGACAATTTCCTGAAACAAGGCTTGAGGGTCTTATCCCCAGCCTGTGCCTTCCTCATCTCCTCTGGAGTGGTATTTATCATAATATCCTCCTCCTGTCTTGAGGTCGACCTGACCTGAAGGGTGGCCATAACTATAGGGTTCCTTCTGCAACGGTCAGTGTCATGATTGTTCATCTTACAATTTTTACACCATCTCTTTCCTTGGTTGAAAGATTTTCTTTCATCATATTTCCTTTCATCGAATTGTGGGGTTTTATTTTTATTGTCATACCGTGGCCTATCAAACTGGTGCTTACCTTTGTTTTGATCTCTAGGATCAAATTTATTAAAGTTCTGTGGTGCCCTAAAATTATCTACCTGTTTCTTTTTATTACCCGATACCTCTGCCTGAGCTGCTTGATACCTTTCTGCAACATTTAGCAACTCACCCAGCCTCTCTGCACCTTGTTCCATGAGAAACTTTCTCAGGTCTGGAGCCATGGACTCTCTTAATTGTTCTATAAGGACCATTTCCTTAAGATATTGGGTTTTCCCCAGAGAAGTCCATTTCTCCAAGTATGTCTCTAACCGTGCAGAGAACTGGTGATAGGTTTCACCTGACAGTAATTTAGCATTCCTAAATTTTTTCCTATAAAATTCTGCGTTCTTTTCATATCTTAACAAAAGCGCCTGCTTTAGCATGTCATAATTTTCTTGATCACCTCTGCTCATTTTGGCAAAAACTTCATAAGCTGCCCCACGAAGACCTTGAGATAACTTTAAGCTCCACCTTTCTCTCTCTAACCCATACGTGGTAGCTAATAGTTCATATCTATTTAGATAGCTCTCAATATCATCGTCTTTCTCAACAAAATGATCTAAATGAAAGTTCATAGCTGAGGTTGAGGCTCCCTGACTAGCAGTAGCATCGGAGGTAAAGGGACTGGCACCATTTTCAGGAGCATGGCCTTGAAACTCAAACTCCCTTAGTCGTAACTCATGTTCCATTTGTAATCTCTTCTCCTTTTCTGCTTCCCTCTCTGCAGTCTGTCTTCTTTCCTCGGCTTCCAATTTCTTAGCCTCTTTGTCAGCCTCAATCTGCAACCTCTTAGCCTCAGCCTCAATCTGCAATCTCTTAGCCTCAGCCTCAATCTGCAACCTCTTAATTTCTTTATCAGCCTCTAACTTTCTTTCAGCCTCAAATCTTCTTTCCTCACGTTCAATATATTTGTCACATTCAGCAGTGACATAAGCAATCATAATTTGCCCGTCCATTCCTAACTCTTTCGCAGTCTGCACAGCAGCAGATCGAAATTTGGCCAGGTCCGCCATTTTCTAACAGGTAAATGTAAACAATGTCTAACTAAACAATACAATTTCTAACTAAATATCCAATGACAACCACAGGCACTGAGAGCTCAACGTTATTTATTTTCACCCAAGGATACCTTTTAAATTTTTATTATTCCCTGAAGTGAATTACCCCCAACATTTATAATAATGAAAGATTCAAAAACCCGGACAGGACCCTAATATATGTGGTAAAGTGGGATGTTATAAATATTTATAGGGGACTTAGTGTACTGACTGAGATCAGCTGTGAAGGTATCTGTATCTAATAAGTGTGGTGTATTACAGATGACCTTACTTGCTACCACATTTATGCCTCAGTCAGAATTATTCTGGAATATTGTGATGACTACGTTAAATGTCTAGGGTTATGAAAATGATGAAGTGTAAGTCACAACAACAACAGACAGATAAACAATTTAATTTATTCCTCAACACTTTACAACACTGTGACACTCACACACATATAACACTCTATAAGACTATCTTAAATGAGTCAAGTGTTTAAGTTTAAAAATATATGTATTAATTCTTGTCAATAATGGTTATCCTGATTCAACTACACAGTGAACCAGGAATCACAATCAAATGTAATTACAAGTATTATTTACACAGTTTATATATATATGAACTTTGTATTGACATAGTTTATTATTATTATTCTATGTGTGTAATTTGTGCAGTAGTAATATGAGGTAATACTGGTTTTGTTCAAGCTTGGTTGTTGTTTTTGATCATGACTTCAAGTGTTTGATTATCGGGGAAATAGTATTGGGGAACTTTCACAGTTCCTGTCATTTGAACCAATTAATTGTCCCTCTGTGGTTAACAAAATGTCAATTTTTGAGGGGGCACATAATGTTGAGCTACTCTGGCCACAGAAGCTTATCTTTCGTGATGGCGGCAGGAAAAGACTCCTCTGCTCGATTGCTTCCTGTGTTCTAGAGACACCTCACTGGTCGCTATCTGGACCCAGGAGTATGCTGTCAGCCTCTGGATTCAGCAAAACCCAGACCAGGTGCTGCTTCAATAACTAGGACCACAGTCCCTGAAACAAGAAGGTTGTACCTCCTACTTCAGATCTAATTTATAATCTATTTCTACACTGATTACAATACAGAACAAACACTGAGTTCAGAGCGGTAGGCCAACTGCTATCTTCATCTGAAACAATTTACACCAGTATTCTCCTCCTAAATGGTTACTACGCCTCTGCAATTCCAGCCTTAGTTCCTTCTAGTCAATAAGATAGGTGTCAGTGTACTGTTTGGCAATTCCATGCAGTTTTACTTTTCTCCGACACCTCCTGTTCAGGTTGGAGCAATATTTAGGCCTTGCCTCATGTTTGCTACCGAACCACGCACATATACAGACATAAATTATCAATTTACATTCAATTTTCATTAAAAGATATTGAATATATCAAGCTTACCACATTTCATGGAAATATTACACAGAAACGTTGACTGGCGATGAATAATGGCACAAATTTTGGCACAAATTCCGATCCGCCTCTGTCCCAGGCTTTTATTTAGAAAAATATGATCTGGCTCTCAACGCACTGTTTCTTAGTAAGTTTATTTTAACATGTGGCACTGAACTGACGCTCCTAATTGCCTATATTGGCGGGTCTAACCAATCGGGCCATGTTTACACAGCTTTTCAAAAAAAGTACTCCTACTCACGTTTCCCTAACAACAAAGAATTAGTATTTGTAGCCCGACTAATCGTGTTTAGCCTTACATTTACTTCTATCCAACCAAATAGGATTTTACATGGTGGCCCATTTCCCGTAAAATGGTGGTTTCAAAACCTGCCACTGCGCAATTCTGATTTTGGTGTTGTCTGACAGCACCACCATTTTATTTTGGCTATAATTTGTTAATTCCTAGACTATTTGCGTAACGTTTAACATATTCTTTGTCAGCAAGTCCTAAGGAACCCAATTATATACATTTAAGGGAGCTAGGTGGCTGCGTTCAAAATGTGCATTTTCTTCTACCTCCTGTTCACTTCGATACGATGTGGTGTCTGGGTACTGTCAGGCTTTCAAACGTAAACCAGTATAATGTCATGTTTCCCAATAAGCATTTTTCAGGTTTTTAAACCTAACTCTCGTATGGGTAGTGTTTTTTATCACTGTCCATTTGAAAAAAGTATTGCTTCTGGCCTTTCGCTTGGGGAGGGTGGCATTAATTGTATATCGCGAGACGCGTGTTAGTGTGGCATGCGTTCCTGCTTTCAGCCCTCACTCTCTCTTTCTATCCTAAGTCCATCTGTCCTTTCGTTTATGTTAACGTAGTGTAATTAATCTCAGAACCTCTTCTACCCTGTAAAACGAAGTGTAGAGGTGACCCAAAGAGCACAAGGCTACTGGGCAAAACATGTAATCAAAATGTTTGACAAACAGGTGATTAGCCCATTGTGCTAGTGTAATTAATGCTAGTATTAATTTAGGTCATTATTCAGCTTGCGTATCTCAAGGTTTTCTTAGAAATGCAGTACACGTTTTATTGTAGAAAGCGTGTAGTGATGCAGTAGGCTTTACTATCAACGTGAAACGTTACAATTTGCAGACGAAGTAGAAAACAAGGGTTTTTATTGTTCAACTAGCATGACGTTCTATTAACACAGGCGTACGCTATTGGAAAGCACGGGTCTTTAACCATTTCTCTTTCCTTTTATTGAATTTATGTGTTAGGCTTTACATTTACCTTTTAATTTATATATGTGGATTTAGAATGTTTCACGACAATTACCACAAATCTCCTGTCGCTGGCCACCAAGAATCGAGCGATGCATTTATAATGAGCAAAAACGAAAAGAAAAAACCCAGACACGCTTCGGGGTGGGTGTCTGAGAGGGGAATAAAAGGGTTACTGAGGCCATTAGAACAAGGTAAAGAAAACGAAATACATATAGCCTGTGAAACCAGAAAAAAATGTAGAAGAGAAAGGAGAAGGGGGTGGATTGGAAAATACAAATTATCAGTCGTTTTGTCACACAGGTGTACGTGGCAATGAGAGAGCTGACAGACTGGCCTCGAGAGCACCCATAGTGGGGACACTGGACATGGATAAGGGAGAGATACTGAGGGCTATTAATGAATGCCTGCTAGATAATGACACTGCAATGGATGAATCAACATGTCTGTGACTGTTGGAGTTTGGCATCAAACGTGGCACTAGTAGAAATGGACGAGAGAGGATGCATCCGTCGTATGTACAACCAGCGTGCTACAGGTACAATTAGCATTCATACTCTTCGACATTTGCTGAGGGAGACTGATCACCTTTGGGTTTGCACGGAGTGCAGCGAGGTCGATTCTGATTAACAATAACAATAGCTCCCCAAGGAGCATAGGCCTTCAACAAACACATGCCAAGTCGTCTTGTCACGTGCCATCAGCTCAAGTTCTTTCCATGTCACCAGTTATCTTCTCAGTTTGCTTTTGGTCTACATCTGCCTCTCTTTCCCTGTGTATTAAAGAACAAGGACTGCCTTGTAATGATACCAACAAGTTTCCTCAGTGCGTGTCCTATCCATCGCCGTCGTCTTCTTCTCATCTCTTGTTCCACTGGCACTTGTCTGGTTCTTGTCATCAGTTCCACATTGGTGACATTGTCATACCATTTCAAGCCTTTTATTCTACACAAGCACCCATTTATGAAAGTCTGTAGCTTCTTGGATTGTTGTTGTTCTTTTTTTTTTTTTTTTGTTCTCCATGTTTCAGCGCCATAGAGTAGGACTGCCTTGATATCTGAGTTGAAGATTCTTATTTCTGTGTTCAACTTGATTTCTCTTGATCTCCATATATTTCTCAATGCAACGAAAGCTCCTTTTGCTTTCTGTATTCTCATTGTGATATCATTGTCTGTCCCTCCAGCTTTGTCTATATTGCTGCCTGCATATGTATATGATTCTACATAAAGTGTCTACTACTACTACTCCTGCCATTTCCAATATAGTTATTATTATCTCTGTATGTATAAGAGTTGCTGATATGTATTCGTGCACTGATGATCACTGTTACCACTCTACTACTATTATTGCTATCATTTCCTGTATAGCTTTCCTCATCTAGCTAGGTAGTCTTTACAAAATAACAGTAATTTATTAAGTCACCTACACTTAGCCATAACATCGCATTCTCGATACTACACACAATAGGAACCAAAAAAAAAAAATCTGTAGACAATAATTGTCTTGGTATGTCTATATACCAGTCGTTCTCAACCCTTTTATCCTGCAGAAACCCATGAAATAATTTTCAGGTGCATAAAAACTAATATATCCACAGCTCATTCACAAAATTTTATTGCGGGGCAGAAATGTAAAAAGGCAATTATGCCTATTTCTTTACCCTGATGAAATAAAGATTTCGTTCGTTCGTTCATTCTACATTTGCGTGATCAGTAAGTTGTAAATTAATACTCCAACAACAAAAATTGCCAAAGCTCTTTGAAGTAGAGACTTGGTTTTTTTTTTCATTGGATCTGTTTGTTTTGGCCAACTTATTCGTCTACTATTTTTGTGTGGTTCCTCCTCCCCACAAAGGATATCATCTCTAATGGAAGTCAAGAGTGTAGGAAGAAGAAACTTCAGTTTGTCCTTTTTTAAATTTCCTATTTGAAATTTTGTTTTAAAACTTATCCAAGTACGCCTAAAAGTGTTATCACAAATTTGTAATCTATAAGATGTTAATGAAATATGGTATGGGCAAGAGTGAAAACGGTCCTATTGCACACTGTTGAGTCACAGCCCATCACAGCGAGTGCTAACGTCGCCCGGCAGTTACAAAAAATTTTTTTTTTTTTTTTTATCACGGTCTTTCGCGGAACCCCTAGCGACCACTCAAGGAACCAAGTTCACGGTTATCTTATCATATCTTGTCCTACTTGTCACTCCCTTACTATTACCTGACCTCTTGACCTGTTTGAAACAACATTAGCTTCTATTTCTGCAGGATGAAGAATGTACGTTATGTAACAGCTTCCGCCCGACATTAAAGGCGTCAGTAAGTAGGAATTTTTTAAAGGTGGTGTGTGGTCTCGTATTGGCGCACCCTCTCGAGCAGTACTCTTAGTAGATTCAATTTTATGCTATTGAGTTGGATCACACTGTAATTCTGCATGTGATGTATACCGTAGTATTTTGCAAAATCATAATACATTTACGTTTTGAAAATCTTGTTGTAGGTAATCTTTATTCATGTTCAATTACAGATGTGAACTCTATCGTTGTCTTTGAAACAAGTAATAACATATACATATAGGGAAACGGTAAATTCATGTAAGCAAATAATTTTTTTATTTTGAAGTTGTATGTTTCATATTTGTTTTTGTTCTTGTAAAATGTTAATATTTTTTTAAAAGAAGTTTCGGCGCCTCCCTCAAGTCAGCGCCCGCTGCAGACGCACAGCCCAAGAGCCGGCCCTGTCTATAGCAATACAAGTGAGCGTAGAGAAACGCTGACGGAGGGAGGCAATCCGAATCCAACCGATGACAAACGGTTACATCCCTTCGCAACTACCTGCCCCTTTGAACACGCTCGGACGTCAACATAGCATTTTGAAGGAAACAGAGATTAGTCGATTGATCAGTGTGTTACAGACATAAAATAATAACTCGATTACTACTATATTGTAACTTTAACAATACATTCATCTTACTCGGTTCTGTTAGGCATAAACACACTCACACATAAATACCAAGCACACGTTCTGAGTTCCGGTTAAATGTACAATTTAAAATAATCAGACATCTGTCTCCAACTTTTGTTAGTGTGGTCTTGTTCCAAGTGTCTGTGTGTGTTAACGGGCTTTCTTGCTCGGCGGAAAGTTGAAGCAAATGGAAACAAAGAAACTAAATACAGGAGAAATTGAGACTGAAAACGCATACCAGAAATGTTTGCTGTCATTTCTTTACAGATTTATCGACAGTAAATAAATAAAACATGTATTACCATATAATTTTGGAAATTAATAAAACGCTTTTCAAACTTTAACAAATCATTAAAAGTGAATTACTGTAAAATTTACGAAGTCACAACAACTCCATCAGAATTTGCTTCATTGGCTATTTCCAGATAAAATGTGATGCCATGGGATTCGGGTTTGTTCTACGTGGATCGTCTCCTTGCTACGTACAGACTGTTGACCCACTAGGACCAGCTGTAGTGTCAGGACTCAGGGTAACTCGCACCATAATAGTATAATTGTCAGTTTGTGAGTGAGTTTGTGGGGACTGACTTGTTGGACCAATCAGGTTAGAAAATATATACATACCATCACACTGAACACATTTGAAAGGTGAAAGGTAAAGGATCTCGTTATTATTAAAATAAAATTTTGTCTCGTTTTGGCGAGGCGCATCCCGTTCAACCTAGTCGGCTTTATTGGGGTGCATGTTCATATATAAGAGACCTTTAGGACTTAGATTATAAAATTATAACACCAGAGCTAAGGGTCTTTTATGTTTGGACATGCGCCATAATATAACCGACTAGGTTGAACGGGACGCGCCTCGCCAAAACTTTATTTAAAAAAAAAAAATAGATTATAAAAGGATCACGCCCATTGAAGCATATTGGGAATATGGAGTTAGGCCCATATTTTCTTGACCATCGGCACACTAGAGGTGATGTAGTCAGTATCACGCAGGCCACCTTAACCTTCACAGAGTTGCTCTGGTACCCAATTCATGAGGCTGGGTCGACCCTGTAGCCGTTTGTAGTCTAAAATATCCCACCTGATCTGAGGATCGAACCACGGACCACCGAGCTAGGAACCCAGGACACTAACCACTGCGCTACCGCGGCTTCCCTGTTCTTTTGCTTATTTCCTTGGAAGACTTTTGACAGCAGGATGCTTGATAAGCCACTCCTTATTTTTAAATGTCTTGAGCGTCCGCGATTGATAGAGTGGTTAGAGCGCTGGTCTCTCGCGGTAAAGCTGCCGGGATCGATTCCCGGTTTAGACACGCTCCAGCAGTAAATGGATACCTGACTTTGAGTTAGGGAAGGACAAGGCAGCGAGGAAGGTGAACTGGTCATCCGCACCTACCTAGTACAGTGAAGTCTCTAACACTTCATTTCCCTACGACAGTATATGTTATGGTACTACCTTGTTATGTTCTTACTTGTGTGTAATGGATATACACGAAACAAATGACAAAACAAGGAACAGTAGCTACGATCTTACTTATTAGTTTTATGTTTGTTTTTGTTTTTTTCCTTGGTCCTTTCGCTAATTGTGCCATTCTTTTCCTTCATTACTTCATTTCTTGCATATATTTACCCCTTAAAGATAAGATCGTTTTTGGCAGACTGAATTTTATGGATATAACGATAACCAGTACATTGCTAGATGATAACGGCCACTCTAGTTGATAAACGCTCTATGGTCGTTTTCGTACAGTTTAATTTTGATAGTTGATAAAGCTCTAACCTTCGGTCACCAGTGTTGGTTGTATGGTTACAATCGTATTCGAAGGGGTGTTGTCACAGTGAAGACAAACACAGGTCAACTCGACCTAAGCAGTGGTGTATTGTTTTGGAGTGAGGATACATACAGTACGCGAATGCTGGAAAATGTTCTGAGAGTTGACAATATTGCAATCTCACTCACTCGTGGCATGAAGTGTAAGACGAACTACTGTTTACGTTTTCTTGCATTTAATGGACACACATTTCGACGACACAGGAACAGGAAACATCAGACAGGTTGGCATAAATCATTATAATATTGATCAATGCGATGCACTATCACCTGGGCATTCATGTTGTATAACAGATCAATGTAATGTCAGTAGACAAGCACTCAGTATTTCAGCACATATGTATAATCTCAGGCCTTACTGACAAATCGCGTCAGTTAAGAACCAATGTTTACTCATGGCTCCCTGTAAGAACCTCGTCTAAGTCTTTCAGGCCGAAAATTCAGTAAATGAATTTATGAATACAATGTCAAACCACCAGTAGTGGGTTTTCATATAATAGTATGCAGATCTCGATATCATCGTCTGATATTAAGGACATTCCTGTTCTCGATCGATGATTTTATAAGATTGAAACTTAGAGTCCAAAGATGGCTCCATCTTTGACTTTCGCTCACAACAAAGATAATGACGAAGCATGATCATAGGCTCTGTTCCTCTCATAAATATATGTAAATTAGACTCTGCATATCCTGTTCAATCATGTTGCGACATAAAATGTATATATATATATATAACTGCAAGCAAATATGTCGTCTTAACATCGCTAATCAAACGCCTGTGCAGACGATAGCATGTCGACCTAGCTAAATATGACGAAAGGTTCAATATGTCTGTTTTACCTTATTTCTCAGGAAAAACACAACAGCCAATAACGCGAATAATGCACGCCATTCCCTGGCGTCAAGAATCAACACTGGGGAAGAATCTCTGATAATTCAATCATAGAGATAAACAATCTCCTTTCCCCAAAAGGAATCACAGAGCTCAAGACAAATCTTCAGACCACCTTCATCTCGGTCCAACAGGGCGGAACCTTCTCACCTCCCTTCCTAGCGACACATCCGCCGAACAACCTCTGACCCCAAGTTCGACACCAAAGATATAGTTCGACTTAGACATACAAAGATATTAAGATAAAAGACATACTCGTCCTACCTAGACAAGAACTACACATAGATTCGGGTCATAGATATTCTGAAGCAAGAACAATCTATTTCTAACCAAACAAAGAATAGATCGCTATAAACCTAGATTTCTACGCCATTCGATATTCAGCAAAGATACAAGAACCGATAACTCACAAAATGAATACACATCGCCTAATCTGAGTTCTGTCCCTCTAGACTGAAAATCGTGAATTCAAAGATAAACATATTTTTATCAGACAAATAAATACATTTTTCATTTGTATGCGTAATCTGTGCGACACACAAAAGAATATGTGCGCAACAGATTACCACACCCCCCGGGAAAAAAAAATGAAAATCTTTTTTTTTCCATCTGAAAGCAACATACAATAGGCTCACAACGCACAAATACTGCGCAGATGAGAAATATCTGGAATTTATAAGCCAAATTAAGGCAAAGTCGAAATATAGATCGACTGGTGAGAATACATCTCAACCTCTCAGAGAAAGCATTTCTCTTAAGCATAAATGTTTCCAGGGAGGTGTCACCAACGCATACTACTATACTTGCAATGACACAATGCATATAACAATTTCATATTTAAGCATTATAAGTACATGATTTACAAAAAAGGAACATCATCAACGAGTACCGGTGAATATATATTTCAATGAATGTAGTGGTAGTAGTGATACAATCACTATATTACAAATCACAATGTGTATCTATTTTGATATAGAAAAGAAAAATCTGTTGTCGAGTTGGAAGTGTTAAGAAGTCCAAGACTCAACAGTTAAGTGGAATCATGTGGGCATCTAGACAGAATGTCTGCCATCACATTATCTGATCCACGGATAGCTCGTACCGAAAAATGAAAAGGTTGAAGAGCAATTGCATATCGAGTAGACCTCGAGCTCTTCAAATTTTTACTCTGTATAGCCGTAAGAGCTTTCTGATCGGTTTCTACTATGAAATGTGCGCCTAGAAGGAATCTTTGTAGTTTGAGTATTGACCAAACCATAGCCAATAGTTCACGGTCTAAAACCGAATAATTCCTTTCTGCAGCATTACGTTTTCTGGAGATATACATTACAGGATGCAGAGTTCCAGAGTACTCTTGCATTAGTGCCGCTCCAATCCCAGTGGATGAAGCGTCACTACGAAGAACAAATGTCTTATCTGTAGTAGGTAACACTAAAATAGGAGGTGATGAAAACAAAGTTTTGATCTTATCCAAAGAGGATTGGCATTCTTGTGACCAGTGGACTATATTAGGCGACCCTTTCTTTAGTAGTGTAGAAAGAGGTGCCATGATAGAGGATAGATTCGGAATGAATCTTCCATAAAATTGAATAAGACCTAAGAGACTTCGCACTTGCTTTTTAGTCTTAGGAATAGAGATGTTAAGTATCTTAGTGATATTATGGTCCTCTGTCTTTAGGAAACCATGACCAACTCGATTGCCTAAGTAAGAAATTTCGCTAAAACCAATGCAGGCTTTAGAGGGTTTCGCTGTCAGGTTATACTCGCGTAGAGTAGATAGTAATTCAACTAACCCTGAATAGTGATCTTCCCAAGTATCGCTGAAAAGACAGATGTCGTCTAGATACGCGATGACATCTGACCGACAAGATAGAATTCGACGCATCATGCGTACGAATGTAGCTGGTGCGTTCATAAGGCCGAAAGGCATGAAATTCCATTGAAAAAGGCCTCTAGGTGTAGAAAAAGCCGTAAAAGGTTTGGCGCGTTCAGATAAAGGAACTTGCCAATATCCTTTGGACAAATCTAGTTTAGTGAAAAAATGAGATTTAGAAAGCCTAGTAAGTAGCTCTTCTAGTAAAGGCATAGGTTCAGCATCGAACTTCGTAACTTGATTCAATTTGCGATAGTCAACGCAAAGACGTATGTTATTGTCTTTTTTCCGAACAATAACCATCGGCGAAGAATATGCAGAAGTGGATGGTTCAATTATCTTTATATCTATCATCTCATCCAACTCCTTCTCAACCTGTGCTTGAAAATGTATAGGGATAGGATAAAGTCTGACCCTAATAGGATTATGGTCAGTTAGAATAATGTCATGTTCAATGACATGAGTTTGTCCAGGGATGTCAGTAAAGACATCCTGAAATGTTTGTAACATAGCCGAAACTTGTCGCTGTTCTCCTAAAGACAAATCCGGAGAAACAGTAACGTTTTTCCATGATTCACTCGAATGAAGTGGAATCATCGGAAGCGGAAGATTAACATCCGAAAAACTTGTTTCCTCATCCTGTATTACGGACAGTGATGAGTAATGACCATGTTGGACTGGTGAATCGTCCGTTGCCTGGAAAATAGGCTGTAAATAATCCGGACGTTCATGGAATTCCGTAAGCATATTGATGTGGAAGGTTTTATGCTTTCCATCAATATCGACAATGTAGTCAACATCGGAAATTTTCGAGATTATATCGTACGGAATTTTCCAAGAAATAAGAAGTCTGTTTTCCCTACAAGGTAGTAAAACAAATGCTTTGTCACCAGGACAAAGTTGTCGTAAGGTTCTTTTCTTATTGGCAAATTGTCTTGCCTTCTGCTTAGCAAATTCAGAAGAAGAAGTTGCCAATTTGCATGCTTCGATAATCTTTTGTGTCAGCGCGATGACATATTCGTAAGAGGATTTTGTGTCATCGGTAATATTATCAGCGGTTATGAGATCATGAAGTAAAGACATAGGGCCGCGCGTTCACGCGCCAAAGACAAGTTCAAAGGGAGAAAATCCTGTATGTTAATTGGGGACCTCTCTGTAAGCGAAGAGGGCCGCGGGTAAAACCCTGTCCCAATCTTGAGGATGATCCTCAGTTATCTTCTCTAGCAAGTTTTTTAGTGTTCTATTTAGCCGTTCGACCATCCCATTGGACATAGGATGATAGATACTACTCAAAGATCTCTCTATCTGCAGAGTCGACATCACTTGAGACATGGTATCCGATATTAGTTGGGTACCATGGTCTGACAATATTTCTAAGGGGAATCCCAGACGAGAAAATATAAGCGAAAGAGCATCTGCAATGTCAGCAGTAGTAATGCTCTTCAGAGGAATAGCCTCTGGCCAACGTGTGCACATGTCCACACACGTTAAAATAAACTGATGTCCTCTAGCAGATTTGATCTTAAATGGACCAATGATGTCTATCGCCATTTTCTGAAATGGTCGAATAGGAATGTCTGCAGCCTGAATAGGTGCAGCATGGCGTGGACCTTTGGATTTGACTTCATTACATATACAAGATTGACAATAAATCCGTATGTCTTTGTTCACAAAAGGCCAAAAGAAAGCCGCAAGAACTCTTGACTTTGTACGGGAAAAACCCGTATGTCCAGCACACTGAGAGTCGTGAGCGTGCTGCAACATTTTAACTCTCAAATTCTTGGGAACAAGAATCTGAGAATGACTTGACTTAGCGGAGTCTTGCACCATACGTACAAGTACGCCATTCTTCATTGTAATCCAAGATTTACGCTTTGTATCTTTATTCGGAA
>JAMPIV010018143.1:865000-868324 GCA_024509875.1 Oreohelix idahoensis | reverse complement strand
TAGGGTCAACGGATCTCGGCCTCAGTACAGGACCTGGCCGAGATCAGTTTTTTCGTCAATTCGCAACTGTTTTTGTTGCGTAATTTACTTCTAGTTTACTTAGTATACACTTAGAATTTTTTTTTTTTCACGTGTTGGAGATGTTGAATTTGTTTGTATGTTCGAACTGTAACATTCGTCCACCAACTAGCGTCGTTTCGCTTCGAGCTATTATGATGCTCTTGGTCTATACAATTTCTAAAAACGGTTCTTTGGTTTACAACATCAATATTTAGACGTGCAACGCGCACGCAATTCTACACCACGCACTGTATAGTTGCGTTTGGATTATCTATTTTCCTTCTGTCTTTTGATGTTTTGTTCTTCTATACATCCATATTTTTGTGTGCTATTTCTTATATTTTTTTTGCACATGATAATTTTTTTTTGTCCAATAAATATAACCTAGGGTCAAAGACCTTACCTCTTTTTCATCTATTTTCACTGATTAGATCTGTCATCAGTGATAATTGCATTATTTTGCTACCTTCCACTACTTTCTACACTTTTATCGTATTTTTTGTGTAGCGAAGATTCGTTACTTCGGTGCTAATGATGCGCCCCGCCCTCTTGGAGATCGAGAAGATGTCTTCATTATTTATGTTACTCCTGGCGTAATTGATTTTCTGTCCCTACTCCTTTGGTCCGCACTGTTGACCAAAGGTAAGTCCCCCCCTTAAATAAGGTACGTTGGGGGGGGGGAACCCCAAAAAGGATTTTGCGAAAAAAAAAAAGCGCACGGGCTTTTTTATTAGTAATTTTATGCAACTAATAAATAATTAATAACAAAATATTTTAATTTTTAAGTAAAATTTTGCCCCACCCAAAATTTTTTGTTTTTTTTTTATTTATACCTACAATGAAACACTCCATCCTTGTTTCTACTTAATCAAGGAAACTACTTCGGCTGAAACGAAGTATGCACCAGGTGAACGTGAATCTCCTGTCAATGGTCTGGTTCCTGGAGAAGCTGTCAAGATATCTCATCGGCACGCACTTTTTCATTTGACAGACCACAGTCCTCTAACGTAATAACATCTAGAAAACAAAGCGTAACTCTCGAAATACACCGATGGTACCTGTTGATTCAAAAATTTTCCGTTTACGATTCTGCCGATTGCTGGATCAGACATTAACTTGGCAGATCTTTTAATCCGCGCAACTTCTCGAGAATGAAATTGAATTAACACTTAGTGACCATTTAGACAAGTGCTATTTATTAATGTTATAAATTTAATGTGTCTACTTAATCAGTATGAAGTATATAAGTAGGAAAAACTACAGAAAGTTGAAAGTTTCAAATTATTTAGGCAGTAAAATGACCTCAGGATGGTGACAACAACAAGAAAATCCATAGGGGGGTGGGGGGTGGGGGAACCATTTAGGTCACTATTTACCCTTACCCCCATAACCCAAGGGGCTAAGAAAACTATTGGCGGTTTTTAACCGCTTTTCAGAAATAAACTTATCTCGAATGGATAAGGTTCGAACTTTGTTGGATTTCTCCCAAGGGAATTTTTCAAATTTGTTTTTTACACGATTTTTCGTTTGCCTATTTATTCGGCTGGATCCAGAGGGGGGGACATTATAACCTTGGCACGCCCCCTGAGGAGGGGGTAGGATCCTTTTATCGGCGCAGGCCTTCTCGGTTGCTGTGAAGTATTGGTTTAAATTGGAATTATTTTATCTCTTTAGTCCACCAACACCCCACACCCTATGTACTGGGGAACCAAAGTGCTTTATTTAATTTAAATTGATTATATTTAAAAAGTTCTATTCAAAATTTTTTGTTGTTTCTTAAACTTAAATTGGAAGGGTATTTTGGATGGTGTTTATTGTTTAAAAAGTAGGTTTATAAGGTATGGTCAGTACTAATATTTTTATTAAATATATTCGGGAGGGAAAGGACGACGCCCGGGGGAGCGTACTCCTTCTCCACCCATCCCCCCCCCCAACTATTTCATCCGTGCCACAAGTGTCCCACGTTTGGAAAGTGTGAGGGGGATGATGTTGAGGATTGCTTCATGTCTGCAGCATGGCGCATTCCTCAAATGATTATATCTCCGCGACTGATGTCGTTGGGGATTGTTTCATGTTACAGGCATTTGGATTTGTGCACGATCCGAATGAACTGTATCATGGAACACCTCAAACGAATAGAGATATATCTCATCGACCGATTGTCGATGATTGTTGCATGTGTGCATTGCATTTGAGTTTTGATCACACTCGGATTGCTGCACCATGGAACATCGCAATTGAATATATATTAACGACGTAGTATGCATATCACTATGCATGACGCGTATGTCTTTGTAAGGTCATTCGACTTGTGGGTTTTGACCCCTCCGAACCGGCAGTGTGTTTCAGAAGTGTGGCCATTGCCACTTATACTGTGTGGTATAACCACTTGGAAAGTGTTTTTTATAATTGTGTGGCTGGGAAGCCAATTGAGCAGTGTATTTCTTGAAACCAAACGTAAGTCGTGTTCGTCTCCGTATGAATAACGCAGTTTGCATAATTATGGCAGATTAGCCTGGCGTGGTATGCCAAAGGAACATTACGGTACTAGCAATAGTGTAAGACTAGTACAGATGGATATTGTACAGCTAGCGGCAAGCGTAAAGCCTAGTGTAACGGATAGTAGACGACTAGCAGTAGACGTAAGCCTAGCATAATAAGGTATTGCAGAACTAGCAGGATAGTTAAGTCTAGTGCAAAAGGCTATTGTATAAAACTAGCGACGGGTAAAGTCTAGTTAGCCTCTGAATTTATGCCAAAGGACATTGGCCGTTAAAAGGAACTGACCTTGAACCAGAACTCTAGATAGAGATTGTGAACATGTGTTAATGAAATAATGAGAACTCTTACAGATCGTACATGAATGTGATGTGACTTTTGTTCCCATGTAGTTGGTTTTTTTGTCTGCTCATGGTTATGAAATTACTAATTAAATATTTTGAGTCGTCAAAATCACGGTCTTATCAACTGTCGTATTCGGAGTTGAGTTAAATGCTGTTAATATTCAACTGATCATGACCAGTGATGATTAATGTCTTAACACGCTGCATCTCACACTGCCAATATAATCAATAAGACAAGAGACTAATACAGGTCAGTCAAGGGTCGAATATTTAATATGAAACATGTTCAGCACATAATGTATCACAAGGGTTAAAGCAGACATTATCGATACCAACGAACAGTATTACGGAATCCTACAAAAGTGATAAGAACCCGAGGGACTTTGACTCTATAAACTGAATACGCATATAATAACTTGGT
>JAMPIV010018143.1:812500-860000 GCA_024509875.1 Oreohelix idahoensis | reverse complement strand
TCATTAAATTGCACCAGCTGAATTTGATTCTCTAACCCAATACACTCTGGAATTGAATTACTCATGTTACCAAATTAGAGTATTAAGATATTAACTCAGCACACCCAAACGTTAGCAAATATGTTTTACGTAAATATGCTTTAAATTCCATTCAATGGCAACAGGGGAGATTATCCACCCAATTAGAAACTAGTCTGCTATGACACTCAAGGCAGATATGAATCTAACAAATGCACACGAAATTCAGTTTTACTAGTTAGTTATAAAATGCCTTTATAACATCAAAAGATCATTTATACTTTTGAATAATAACCATCTAAAATGATATTACATACATGTAATGGAATGTAATCAATATAAATACATATCTCACTCACCCATTCGGTTGTACTTTTGCGAAAAAGCGAAGCTTTGTCAAAAGCAAGTCTTACGCCTAAGCACATGCTGCTTATCATTCGAGTTGAGTTCTTTCGTGACCAAAGTTGTTGGATGCAGTGCTAAACAATTATTAATTCTCAGACTAAATACTGAGACCAGCGAAATCCCATTTTTACCAAAGACAGATTTATGGGACTACCCACCCATTTTCCATCTTAGTTTAATTAACCAATGGGCACTCTTGTCATCTGAACTCTGTCCCATGACATACATTACTTTACCGTGGTGTGAAATCTAATTTCAGAGTTCTCTTATTGCAAAGCTGTCCTTGCATCTATTAACGTCCATTAAACACACACCTGTTCTATTCATACTGACCAGTGGACGGAACGGATGAGTGAAAGTTAATACACTGAGCAATTATGAGTGTAGGTGGTTGTTAGAGCTGCATTCAACTGTTTGGTCACCAGTTGTTTGATCGTGCTTTACGCGAATAGAAGTTGCACTGTCAATAAGGTTTGCTGATTTAATAGTGATCAGCTTTTGGCCGAGCTTACAAGTGGCCGACAAATTCAACGACGAACATCATGATAATAATATGATCATAAGAATTGATCAACTGGCAAGTAAAACTCCGGAACCAGTGGCTGGATATCAATGACGACACATTTTATTTGTGGACGAATAACAGAAGATCATCAATATGGCATGTCAGATAAAGTACATCAATTACAATTGTCAATGTCCAATTTGACAGACCTCAACTACTGATTACCGAAGTCCCAAGGACGTCGGGAGTATTATAATAAATATTTCTTGTACGTTTCTTATTCGATTTTGATAAATATTCAATAATGCCGGATATCTTCACTGGAAGGTTCATCAGTGTAATAATACAATAGTTATTCCAGTAGCGGACCTGGTCTCACTAGCGGCAGGCCATGAAGAGGCATGCCGAAGCCCTACCACGATCTTGCTGGAGATTCATAATTGGAGATGTTAGATACTGGATACAAACGAAACGAGCCAGAATTGGCAATGGCTAACACTTCATATAGGAGGGTAGCATCATAAACACAACATGAAGTCTTCCCACGACATGGGGAAAGACTCTCAATCAACTATGCTGGAAGACAACCGTCTTCATTCATTCATTCATTCATAACCCTCCACTCCCAAAGGAGCATAGGCCTTCAACAAACACATGCCAAGTCCTCTTGTCCCGTGCCATCATCTCAAGTTCTTTCCATGTTCTCCTCATCATTTTCACCTCTGTTTCCAACTCTCTTCTCCATGTACTTCTTGGTCTTCCTCTGCCTCTCTTGCCCTGGGGGTTCCAGAACAAGGACTGCCTTGTAATGCTATCAACAGGTTTCCTCAGTGTGTGTCCTATCCATCGCCATCTTCTTCTTCTCATCTCTTGTTCCACTGGCACTTGTCTAGTTCTTGTCATCAGTTCCACGTTGGTAACCTTGTCATACCATTTTAATCCCTCTATTCTACGCAAGCACCCATTTATGAAAGTCTGTAGCTTTTTGGTTGTTGTCTTTGTTGTTCTCCATGTCTCCGAGCCATACAATAGGACTGACTTCACATTTGAATTGAAGATTCTTATTTTCGTGTTGGATCCGATTTCTCTTGATCTCCATATATTTCCCAATGCAATGAAAGCTCCTCTTGCCTTTTGTATTCTTATTTTGATATCGCTGTCTGTCCCTCCAACTTTGTCTATATTACTGCCAAGATATGTGTATGATTCTACATCTTGAATTGGTGTTTCTTCAAGTTCAACCCTGTTATCATTACCTGCATTTATTCTCATTATTTTTGTCTTTTCCCTGTGTATTTTCAGACCCAATTGCTGTGACCTCTCATCGAGTGTTTTCAATTTGTCCTGCATCTGATTACGGTTATGGGACAGAAGAGCCAAGTCATCAGCAAAATCCAGATCATCCAACTGCTTAGTCAGAGTCCACCGGATTCCATCTCTGTTGTGTGTTGTCGATGATCTCACAACCCAATCCACTGCCAGCAAGAAAAGAAATGGAGACAAGAGGCATCCCTGTCGCACTCCTGTTCTTATCCCAAACGGTTCTGTAAGCTGTCCTTCGCGAAGAACTCTGCATGTCATGTCTTCACATGTTTTCTTTATTAAATTAATGATCTTCAGGGGAACTCCATAATGCCTCATCAATTTCCAAAGTGATTCTCTGTCTACACTGTCAAATGCCTTTTCGTAGTCCACAAATCCGATGTATAGTGGTGAATTCCATTCCAGACTTTGTTCAACTATTATTCTCAAAGTGGCTATCTGGTCTGTACATGATCCGTTTTGTCGAAAACCTGCTTGTTCATCTCTCAGTTTCTTGTCTATGGACTCTTTTAATCTCTCAAGGATAATCCTGTTTAATACTTTTCCTGGCACTGATAGTAACATTATTCCTCTATAATTTGTGCACTCTTGTAAATTTCCCTTCTTAGGCAACTTAACCAGATATCCTTCCTTCCATTCTGCTGGTATCTCTTCCTTTTCCCAGACTTTACCAAGTAATTTATATAACATCTCTGTAGCCTTTCTGTCTCTTTTGATACTTCTTCCCACCTCCCTGTCCGCCTCTGTGTACACCTCTTGAGCCTTGGCTTTGGAGCTTCTAGTTTTGCTTGTGTTTAACTCTGCTTTCTTGTTTTTTCTGTCTTTTATCTTATTGATGGTTTCTGTTGTTATCCATGCTTTTTGTTGTCTTTCCCTTTTCCCCAGTATTTCCTCACATGTCTCCTTCCATACTGTTTTGACCCGCTGCCAATAGTCTTCTGCACTCTCCACATCCTCCAGCCGCCGGAGCACTTGGAACCCGTTGGACACCGTGACCGCAAACCTGTCTCTCGTTTCTTGATTTCTTAGCTGTCTTACATCAAACTGTTGTCTATAATTTTGCGTTGTTGCATATCTCCTGAGTTTCATTTCCACCTTGGCCATCAGAAGATGGTGATCCGATGCCACATCCGCTCCCCTATATACCCCCACATCCTGCAACGATGATCCAAACCTCCTGTCCATGCACATATGATCAATCTGATCCTCTGTTCTATGGTCTGGTGATATCCATGTTGCCTTGTGTATTCTCTTATGTGGAAACATGCTTCCTCCTATAGCCAGTTGATACGAAGCACAGAAGCCTGCGAACAGCTCTCCATTTTCATTCATTACTCCTAGCCCATGTTTTCCCATGACTTCTTCAAATCCAGTGTTGACTGTACCTATCTTTGCATTCATGTCACCCATCAAAATTGTGATGTCTCTTCTTTTTACTTTATCCATAATTTCCTGTAGTTTAGTATAAAATGCTTCTTTCACAGACTCTTCTTTGTCATTAGTTGGCGCACAACATTGGATGACATTTACATGAATTTTCTTTTTAGCTGTTTTGAAAGAAGCTGTTATTATTCTGGGTCCAACAGCTTCCCATTCAATTAGTGCTCTCTGTGCTTCCCTAGACAACATAAGAGCCACCCCTTCACTGTGGTGTGAACCTTTGTCTTCATGTCCTGAGGACAGCACCAATTCACCCGTGATGAGTTTCCTCCTGTCTACCCCCTTCCACTTTGTTTCACACATTCCCAGAACCTCGATTTTGTATTCCCTCATTTCTGCTGCCACTTGCGCCACTTTCCCTTGTTCGTTTAATGTCCGAACATTCCAGGTGCCAAATCTGGAAGTTCTCCTAGAAGAAAGAAGGTTAGTCAGCAACACAGACTCCTTTCGGCTTTCTCTGTGTTGCATCATACGCCTCCCCGCGAGAGGACCTTCCTCTGTCTTGGATGGCTGTGTTTTATTTTCTTTATTTGACTTGTCCATATTTGTTGAAGTTTTTTGTGGTTTAAAATTTTTTTACAGGATGGTGTAACCGGCCCCATGCCCAACCCTCCTTAGTCGCTTTTTACGACATGCTTGGTAGGGGACAGTGTTACTATTCTTTGCTCCCCTTTCGGGCCCCGGTAACACACGGACAACCGTCTTCGATCACCGGCTATTTTCATCTCTCAGCGTCAGCGCTGTTAGGCGACAATCAATACCGATCGCACCAAGTTGTGCTCTTTAGTGCAACAATTGACACGTAATTAATTAAACATATATTTACTCAGATGCGCACACATAGTGCATCTAACACAGTTAGACTGGCATCTAGCTATGTTAAGTCTCGCACACTTAACCCCTATAGTTTAGAATCAGAATCATTACCAAGTCAAGTGCACTTAAGTCGAAGTGCAAAATTCGAAGATGGACTTAATTCGAAGCTCATACATTAGCTCTATTGGTGTGTATAAAGTGCAATTTTTAATGAAACGTTTGAATTAGTGACAAGGCTCATAACAAGAAGTTCACAAACTAGCCCCTTCCATCTGTTTGCAACTTCTGATTTCGAATGGCCGCCCAACGGCACCTTTAGTGACGAGCTTGGGAGCATAGAGACAACGCAAAGTTCAGTCGCATTCAGTCCGACTGATCTTCGAATCGGCAGATCTTCTTGATAACTTATGTAAAACCTTCTCATCTATTAACCGATCCAACCCACGCACGTTTATCAATGATGAAGGTTGACATTACCTATTGTTAAATGAATTTACGTTTAAATAATTTAATGTCCAGAGTTGAACAGTCCCAAATACGATGGTTTGGCAATTTCTGCAGAATTGGAGAAGATCGGCTACCACAACAAATATGGGAAACTAAGAGCCAGGAATCCAGACCTCCTTGGCGACCCAGAGTTCGCCGAGAGGACAACATTAGTCAATATCGGTAGGACCGAGATTGAAACCAGGCCAGGAGGATGACAGCTGATAGAATAGTATGGCACCCTCTCTGGCAAACCTCTACACCCCAGGATAGAAGAGAAACGACTAATTAAGGAAGTAAGTATACTTTAATATTAAATGCAAGGTGACTTTTCTTCATATTTAAAGAACTCTTCTGTTTTGTCTTAACAGAAACGTCGGCAACTACACAAGGACTTATTTTGCTGATTACTAAAAAAAAAAAAAAAAAAAGAAATAAATAAATTTTAAATGCAAGGTGACTTGTCTTCATTTTCCTTTTCGCTTCTTATAGTGCATGGAACCACCACTACAGCTGGTCCATTTTCTGGAAACCTGTATCAAACATTCACACTTCTTGCAGTAGTGGTTTTTGTGGCAGTCTGTTTTACATGATGACGTTGCTAGTCCCATGCCACAACTTGACGTTAGTCGCTTTATACGGCATGGCTAAGGAGTAAGAAGTCCTATTCTTTGAGTGTTGTTTTATCAGTGCTTCCTGTTTATGTCATACTCCCCCTAATCTCCTGGGTAGGGAGATTGCATGCCTAACCTTATCAGATACGGGCGAAAACATTGGAGGTCCCGTGTGCAATTTGCGCACGTTAAAGATCTCTCGGCAGTTGGAAATCGTAAAGAGTAGACCATACGGCCGCCGCCATGGCAAAGTCGACAAAATAGGAAACCTACCCACCACAAAAATATTTATAGAATGTGTGATTCCTGTATATACACAATGGGATCCTCGCCGGTGCCACGGAGTTCGTGCACTGTGCTGAGATACTCCTTGTGTGATCTGAGGGAGGAGATCGGAGCACTCATGGAGTTGTCCGTATGCAATGAAGATGGTCATTAGAAACCAAACCAAAAACCAAACCTGTGACGAAACGGGGTGACTTCTATCGATCTTCGGTTCTCTCCGGCAGTATTGGTACATTTGTGGTACTGATTTTTATTAGGTGCTGTGAATTATCGCACTTTTCTGTAATTCTTTCTTTCTTTATTTGTCTGCTAAGTAGCAGATATGTGATTTTATCAAATCACCCGGTAGATGATAACTATCACAGTTGTGACACTCCTTGCAAATATGTCACCGGTTTGTTACCTGGTCATCCCAGCCTACGAAGAGCGAGATAAGATAGTCGCCGGCGCGTTTAGATTGAACCGCTGATAAGACGACATTACCATCTGTGTGACACGGGTGGGCAGACAAATGGGATGTAATTGCTTCCGGTCCTTGGTTAAACAGTAATCATGGATTTATTACATTTTAGACAATATGAGTCTACAAATGTGTTTGTAAGAGTGTATACAGGGCATCAGATGTCCATATATGATAATACGTGACCTATGCAGGCACGCACCTTATTTCACGTGGGACTATTTTTGAAATATCACAGCCTATCCTGCATGATTTGAAATGATTGGATCTTTCTGATTAGATTCATAACATCACTAGAGGGAATATAGGCTGACAATTTCACAGTTTTATTTCTCTGGGATTTGCACGCTCGCCAAGACACCAGACCTTTGCCAGAGTGAAAACTAGATTCATAATTCCTAATTGTTATCCGGACCTTTTATTGGAGAACCAGATAAGATTATAAAGCACAGGAAATCTCTACATTTAATAAGGAACAACGGAACTAGGAAAACTGAAAAAACACAGAGTCACAAGGGGCAATCTATTGTAAAATTCAAAGAAATCCCAGACCCGTGTAAGAGAAGATTCGTCTCTTTTATTCACCTGTGCGACAAGTATGTAGCCAGGATTGGCTTATAGATGGTACCAGCAGAATGTACTATTTCTGGAACAAGACGGGATCAGTGGCCTACGCTTTAAGACAAAGAACACTGTGTAGACTTTCCTTGAAGTTTCTGGGAGACGAGCTACACCCGACAACCTTGACGAGAGACGAGTGATCAGTGTGAAAAGACAGAACCGTCATTGGCAGCTAAGTTCAAATATATGCTGCCATCTGAACTTTCTTACCCTTTTTGCAATCCCCAAATACGAGGATGATAGCTTTTCTTTATCCATATCTATTCAAATTATTGTCAAACTGTTAAAACTTAAAGTAATTATTAAATTTTTTATTTGTAATGTTACAAATTTAACTTCGATTAGATCATTTTAAAGTTACTGCATGTTTATCTCAGTCAATTACTCCACACATTCAAAACAGAGCTATACTTGAATAAGAGAATTCCACTGAGTAAATCAGGGGTGGGGGCTTAACGAGCAGATAAATAAGTGCTTAAATTCTTCATAAAAGTTGTCGGCAGGTTACAGAATTAACGTGCTTAGCGACAGCCAGCATTGTTTTCGCTTACCGGAATTTCGTGTGAAGACTCCCATGTGATAGAAGCTTTACTACTCTTCTATCTACATTTCTGCCAAGAGTAATCTTGTGTACAAATAGACTCCATTGAAGCCTATATTATATACTCTTGAGTTTGGTCACTGTTAGACCACTACTGCAAAGAATACTGTTCAAAACGTTCAACTACGCTCAATTAAATTGTTCTATATACCGATTTGTATATTGCAGTTTGCTTGTATTAATGTATTATGCATATGTTTATTTACTGTTATTGTTCTTTATTATTTATTGTCACAATGTTCTGGTTTATATATTATAGATATGACAACATGTAACATTTACGATTTAGGTCAGCTTCTTCAACTTTTTAAAATATAGTTTTACTTTGCTTGTGCGATTATAAAATGCGTTAACTGATCTTTTCTAGACCATTTTAATAATTAACCAACAGTAATGATATTGATCATTCTTTAAATAAGTTACATGCGGCCATCAATGGCTGAAATAGGCCGAATAAAAATAACCAACACAGTGTAAAGCCCCGTTCGTGAACATAATTTGAGTATATGTTAATTCGAACCTTTTGATAACGCATCTTCAGGTTTGAGTTAAGAGCACTTCATTGTATGTATATATACCATATGTGATATTTTTTTCTACGAGTCTGCTCCGGTCTGGGATTTGTTTCTTACTGCCATCTCTCTTATTTGTTGTACCGACTTTGCGTCATGTAACGAGGCATCATGCATACCTCAATGGTTTTTTTCGAAGCCCCAAAGTGACGGTAAGGATTCTTTGATTTGGCACCATAAATGCTACCTCAGATGCAGTGGCGGTTCCAGGGGGTTGTCATTGGGGGTGCTGCACTGTTCATTCATTTAAACGACTATACATAACACTCACAAATTGTGAACACCATGTGAAATATCAACCCAGACACAAATGATTAGTGTCTTATCACATCTAAAATCTGTCAAGAAGTTCTGAAAAGTTATTTTAAAAGTTTACTGCAACTAGGAGTAATCATTGTCAGTCGTAGCAGCTTCCCGAGTCTCAAACCGATTACACAGACATGTATGCTGCTATTTCTCGTGTTTAAAATTGTCATTGTAACTTCCCTTTAATTTGCTCATTGCACTTGAGCTGTGTTTGGCTGCAGCTCTGGTTAAAAAATTCAAACCAATCGTAGTTCGCCTCTAGCTGCGTGTATAACAAGCATTCGTTTATAAGAGGTCAAGGTCACTTGAGCTGTAATAGTTTGCAGCACTTTCCCCAATACGGTGTTAGATAATTTTTTTTTTTTTTTTGGTATTTAGCCCTTCCGGTGTAACCTCAATTTTTTGGTCTGTCCGTATTATGTATTATAATGTAGTAGAGACAGTATGGAGTCCTGTTCTTTACAGGGAGTGCTGCAGCTCAACAGCTCATTAAAGAAAGCCGCCACTGCTCAGATGTATTTTCTTTCCTGATTGATATGCTTCTGGAATTTTTAGGTTTGAAGATTATTCGGCATCAGCGGATTAGCTCATCCAAGGAAACTAACATTCTCTGGGTCTGGTTTTCACCTAATGTCAGATCTGTTGTCATCCTTTATTCTTCTCTTTTCTGTTTGCTCCCTCTGGTGTATGGAACCACTACTACAGCATGTCACTTTGCAGAAAGCCTGCATCAAAGCCTTCGTGCGCTCTTGCAGAAAGTGTTTCTATAGCAAATTGTATTACATCCTGAAACACCGTATCTGCTTAGCCAGCACGAAAAGTATAGGTGAAATGGTACACACCATTGTGAATTCTCTTCATAAAAATCTAACTTAGAATCTTGAGAAATACAGCTTAACAACTGTTAGTTTTTTTGCCGCACAACATACATCTTCAAGGGCTTATTTCAATATTGGGTGTGAGACTTATTCAGATGCATTGGGTAGATCCAATCAGATTACATGAATATTTGTTTTCTTAGATGTTACTCCTATCATTGCTTTTCTTCATGAAGGCTGGCTACCTCATCCTGTAAAACACATTGCGACAAAAACCATTTCTGTAAAAACATGTGAATGCTTGTTGCAAGCTTCCTGCAAGAAGAGCAGCTACAGTGGTGGCTATGTGCTCCGTAATGAATGCAAAAAGAAAAGTCATGAATGATGATGATTATTTTTTGTTTTATTGCGTCATGCTCTAAATCAGTGTTTCTCAACCCTGATAGTAGCAACGCCCCCTTTTGACAACTAATATTTTTAAAAGCCCCCCCCCCCCACCCTTTTAACACCCCCCTTGCTCTTTATAGTGTATACAAAAACAAACACACACACATATACATATATTTCAACATACTTTTAAAAAAGCAATGCAGTTAATATGTTATCTTTTCTTATAATATAAATAAATAGAGAAAGCACATTTATAAAAGCATAGTTATATTAAATATGTGTTTAAGTGCGGAATTATATACACCACAAGTTCATTATCCTTAAATTACAAATTGGTGGAGCAAATGATTTAAAATTAGTTCTTACAACTCTATAACTATCATAATCATATCATTTTAATAGCGCCTAAATGACTGCTTATATATTCTAATCTGAATATTTAAGCCTCTCCTTATGTAACCACTTTAAACATGAAAAAATTGGAAAAATTATTACTTGATAATTATGATATAATTATATAAAAATTCACTTACTAATGAAGCTTAATGAGATCCTTGTGCTTGGTGTGACTCAGCCAGTTTTGTAATATTTGGTTCAAAGTTTGTTAAAAGAAGTCTCAAATCTCCTGTTACAAATCTGCAGTCGGTTTCGTTGCTTTTTTTGAAGCAACACTACTGCACTGAACCCCTTCTCCACCAAATACGACGTTGGGGATGCTGTAATTAGCAATTTAGTTTTACACCAAAGAACGGGATAAGCAAGCCTGCATTTTCGTAATGTGTGTGACTGAATCGTGCTTTTGCCTCGGTCATTTTGTAGCTCAATTAATTCTTCTTGTAAATGTTGACTAACTTGTTCCACGTCTGATTCAAACGGATTAATCACCCAATCCGGTATTATTAGTTCTTGCAAGTCTTTAAATCTTATGCTCATATCATTTTTAATAGCGTCAAAATGACTGCAATAAACCTCTAAATCTGAATTTTTAAGCCTGTCCCCACCTAACTGCAGTAAACATGGAAAATGAGAAAGTTCTCGGCGACTAAGATTATTTTTATATAATGCCAATTTGTTAATGAACCCCATGATAATTCCTTTCACTTTAATCAGACTGATCTCATTTCCTTGTAGCTTAAGAAGAACCTCATTTAACTTTTCAAATATATGTGAAAGATAGGCCACATCGTTTCGCAGTACGTCTCTATCGATGCTAAATTCTTCTTTGACTGAATCCAAAAACTCTACTGTCTCCTGACAATGGTAACATCCCAGGTACTAACATTTTGCGTTTGGAATCCTTGAAACACTCCATGGGACGCAGGGAAAATAAAAAATATCGTGTTACAAGCTATGCGAAGGGGAATATCTTTTGTAATTGTTTCATATTGATTCTAGTGAAAATGTACACAACGCTCCCCTGAATAGAAGTAACGAACCCCAATCGTTGCGACCCATCAGAACGCCCCCAGACATCTTGAAAACGCCCCCCAGGGGGCGGTACCGCCCCCGTTGAGAAACACTGCTCTAAACCCTTCCCTTGGAGAATATTTTCTCTCCCTCCTGCTGAAATTTTGTCTAACAACAATTACAAAGAAATTTATATTCCTTAGAACGCAGAGGTTTTTTTCCCTTGTTTTTGAAAGAGCGTTTAATACGATATGGGTTAGATACAACATAACGCTCAGCACATCTAAATAGGTGCAAACAAAGGTCAGCAGAGTTCGAAACCCATTTAACATGAATATGTAAAATGCATATAAGGGAAATAGATCACGCTATGAGGTTTTGCAATGCTATTTATATGTGACCGTGGCATCATTATAAAAACAATTTGAACGGTACGTCCTAGAATGGAAATTTCCTCTCTCTTTGTGTGTGTGTGTGTGTGTGTGTGTGTGTATGTGATGTGCGTGTGTGTGTGTGAGAGTGAGTGTGGACATGCTGCCTGTATTGTTTATATAGTGACGTCATTGTTCTAAACTTCGTGTAAAAGTAATTTGTCTACTGAATATAAATAGCATGGAAAACTGTCGCTTTGGCAGAATTAAAAAAAAATCTAAACAAAAGGGAAAAAAACCGGTGGAGGGGGGGGCTGGGGGGGGGGGGTGGGGGGGGGGCGGGGGGGGTTGGGGGGTGGGGGGGGGGGGGGGGGGGGGGGGGGGGGGGGGGAGGGGGGGGGGGGGGGGTGGGGGGGGCGCGGGGGGGCATCTTCTCGAGCTAGCAGAAGAAAAAACCCAAACATACTCTTTATATCGCAACGCCAAAAAAGAACAATTTTATCGCATTAATAGAATACAAACCATTATTGGGAACTAACTGCTACAGTAAGATCTGGGACGAATTACCCACTATATAAACATAAAAAGAGGTGTGAGATCAGATTTCGTACAGTCCTCCTGCCTATTTAATCTATACACAAAAAATGTTTTCAAACAGATACAGAAAATTTCAGGATTGAACATCAGTGGAAGGTCAATAAACAACCTCAGATATGCAGATGATACCGCTCTGTTATCTGAAAGTGAACAGGATTTACAAGAACTAGTGAAGCAAGTAATCACCATAAGTCGCAAATATGGATTGGACATTAAAATTGAGAAAACAAAAAACTATGATAATTAGCAAAACAGACGATAAGCCCACATTAAAGATAAGCATAAATGGGGAAATCCTGGAACAAGTCAAGAGCTGCTCGTACCTTGGTGATAAAATAACAGAAGATGGCTGGAGTGAAACAGAAATAAAGGGGGGAATAGGAATGACCAAAGCTACATTTCAAATGTGAAGTCAGTCCTATTGTATGGCTCTGAGACATGGAGAACAACAAAGACAACTACCAAAAAGCTACATATTTTCATAAATGGGTGCTTCCGTAGAATAGAGGGATTAAAATGGTAAGACAAGGTTACCAACGTGGAACTGATGACAAGAACTAGACAAGTGCCAGTGAAACAAGAGATGAGAAGAAGACGATGGTGATGGATAGGACACACACTGAGGAAACCTGTTGATAGCATTACAAGGCAGTCCTTGTTCTGGAACCCCCAGGGCAAGAGAGGTAGAGATAGACAAAGAAGCACATGGAGAAGAGAGCTGGAAACAGAGGTGAAAATGATGAGGAGAACGTGGAAAGAACTTGAGATGATGGCACGTGACAGGAGGACTTGGCATTTGTTTGTTAAAGGCCTATGCTCCTTTGGGAGTGGAGGGTTATGAATGAATGAAAGCTGCATTTAACAACATGAGACAAATACTGACATCTAAACAATTAACTCATAAATTAAAACTGAGAATCATCAAGTGTTTTATATTTTCTTATAATCGTCTGGCGTAGAAACATGGACAATGAACAAGCAATTAGAAGAAAGAATTGAGGATTTCGAGATGTGGATATATAGAAGAATCGGGCGCATCTTATGGAAAGAGAAGAAAACAAATTAAAAGGTCATAGAAAATAATAATAATAATAATAGCCCCTTCAGTCATAACTGACTATGGGAATGCGCCCTTGAGGTGACAGCCCTCAGCTGCTTATTTTCCTGGTGCTCCTTTCGACGTTTTCTCCTCACCTCTGCTTCTTGTGTGAGCCTCTCTTCGCCCAATCTGAGGTGGCGCCGTAAATAGCATCGCCACTTAGTGCGATCGGCAGCTTCATCCTCCCATGTTGCTGGATCCATGTCCAGTGCCCTCATATCTCTCTTGCACACATCTTTGATCCTCAGCTGTGGTCGCCCAACTGTTCTCTTGCCATCTGCTAATTGTCCGTAGAAGATATCTTTTGGGATGCGACCATCTTCCATGCGGCGAACATGGCCAAGCCAGCGAAGTCTGCGCTGTCTAAGAAGCGTATACATACTTTGAAGGCCAGCACGTGACAACACCTCGACATTTGTCACTTTATCTTTCCATGAGATGCCGAGGATGCGGCGTAGACACCGCAAATGGAAGGTATTGAGCCTTCTTTCTTGCTTAGCATAGGTCGTCCAGGTCTCGTTGCCATATAGGAGTGTGCTGGTGACGCAGGCATTATATACCGCAGCTTTGGTCTTCATTGTGAGTTTAGAGTTTCCCCAAACACGCGATGTGAGGCGGGCAAAGGTAGCTGCAGCTTTGCCAATGCGGCTGTCGATTTCTGTATCCAGTGAGAGTTTGTCATTGATGGTAGACCCTAGGTATGTGAAGTGGTGCACCACTGCCAATTCATAGTTATCGATAGTGATAACTGGTGCAGCACCCACATCCTGACTCAGCACATTCGTTTTCTTTAGACTTATTGTGAGGCCAAAGTCCTTGCATGCTTTAGTGAAGCGATTCATCAAGCTCTGAAGCTCCTGTTGGCTTTGAGTGACGACTGCAGCATCATCAGCGAACAACAAGTCTCTTATAGTGACCCTTTTGATTTTTGTTTTTGCCTTCAGCCTTGAAAGATTAAACAGACGGCCATCTGACCTAGTGTGAAGGCATATTCCTTCAGTTGCATCTCTGAATGCATGTTTCAAGAGTAAGGCAAAGAAGATTCCGAAGAGGGTCGGAGCCAGAACACAGCCTTGTTTAACGCCACTTCGTATATCATAGAAAATATAGGTATGAAAAGAAAATTAATGACCAATTATATTGGCTTTGTACAAGAGAACAGCTCTTACACAGGTTGTATATGTGTAGATTATTCATATCGAAGATTGTATGCCTCCAAGTCATGGTATATATCCATCGCCATTTGCTTTCCTAGTTGTTTTCTTGATACCTCTAACATACTATAATCTATGGTACTGTGATTATCAGGCAGTTTAACTCTTTACCATTTCGATAACTCAAAACAAAAACATTCAAGATCTTTGTTTTGTCAGTTGTTATTTCATAGAGAACTCGTCACAGTTTTCTCACGAGCTCTGACTCTCAGATTCCATCTATGTAACACTACTGCTTGTTTCTGTCTGGTCTTTTAAATTTGATTGCCCCCTCCTCCCCCTCGTAGTTCCCGCGCGTCTCTAAGCAGACAAAGAAAGAATCGGACTTTTGCTCAAGATGGCTATTGTGAGGTTGTGCACGAAGCCTGCAACCTCATCAGATGGATACAGAAACCACTACTGCAGGATCATGTGCTGTTGATGTAGGCTTCTTGCGAATATTCGGCTGCAGGGACGTTCAAATCTTCGTGAGGCGTGAAGAAGGAGATGAAATATGTACTATTATGATTTATCTTGTACCTTTTATTTATTTTTCCCCCATTCTACTCATTTTATGTCTTTACAGCTCCCTCAATTTTTCTATATGACAATGGTTTCTAAGGTTACTACAAAAGGTTTTCTGAAATTTCTTCCACGCTTCCTTGATATCGTTATTATCCCCTTTTGAATATTGGATAACTTCTCATCCAGCGAATGTTTGTTATCTGATTTTTATTCTAACTTCGACAGTTTTATTATTCATGAAACAAAAACATGGGTGTATCCCAGCGTTCTGAATATTGAATAAAATAATTGGCGCCATTTAACTGATACAATTTTATGAGATAAGGCGATATAGATTATCTTTTTGCGCGTAGGTTTTTTAAAAGCGTATTATGTGCTTAATAAATTGTATGACGGAAGCAGGGCTGTGGAGACCATTTTTTAGTCGACTCGGAGTCGGTAACAAATGTCCCGACTCCGAATTTAACGAGAATTAAGTCAAGGCAGATCCACGTTTGATCCATGCAAGGGAGAGCCGATTAAAAAATTTGAAATATAATTTTAAAGTAGAACTCCTAAGACCATTTTCGTGTTAAAGTACATTCATTTTTACATATAATGTAGGAAAATTTCAGTTGCTTCTGATCATAAGTAAAGTTTTTATCACAATTGGAAATTTGTTGGCACATTTAGAAAAAGCTCACAAGAAACGAAAATAAACTATATATACTGTCAATTTTCCCGTCATTGTTAAAATAAAACTATTTTGCCTCATGGTGTTTGTCCAAACAGTCATTAGTGTGCAGGTGTGGACGATTTGTTATTTTGTATTTCTGTATGAATGAATAAATAGTATAAAATGTAGTCTACGAAAGCCACGTTTTCATTTATTCACATACATAACATTCTTATAACTCCATATAAGTGCATACTTGTATGCCCTATCATTAGTTTAAAAAACTGTAGTCGGGCTTCTAAAATTTCCGGAGTCGGAAAATTTTTTGGCCAACTCTACAACCCTGGACTAAAAGGAAGTGACAGTCGCTTTGTGTAGCCAACATAACTTGATGTGTGGTCCACGTGACGCTTGTTCAGGAAATGTTCATACACGTTGCAGTTAGGCAACGATGGCCAATTTGGGTAGTCTTTCAAACACTAACGTAAGAAACGGACGCGAGAGGTTCGTTCCATCAGCTCTATCTCAAACGTCATTGTAGAAGAATATGCAGGGTTTTTTAAAAGACACTCCTATTTCTAAATTGTTATTTCTTCATTCTTATCAAACTAGCTGTTTCCTATGTCATGTTCTGGCCTCCAAAGCATGTATATGTTACACCCCAATAGTGGTATTCGTCATTTCATGAATTGGGCAAATTGTTGCCCATTCCGTGAACTGGCTTCTGTCCTAATATAAAACTTGATATCCCGTGTTAATATGTGAGTTAAAAGTATCAGTAATCCAGTTCACATCAACATATCTTACTCTTTCTGTTTCTTGAGCAACATTATTGAAATACAATATAATTAAGCGAAGAAGCCAGTTCACGGAATGGGCAAAAAATTTCCGAATTTATGAAATGGCCAATTTCACTGTTGGGGTGTAACATATACACTGCTTAGACAGCGCAGACTACGCTGGCTAGGCCATGTCCGCCGCATGGAAGATGGTTGCCACCCGAAAGATATCTTCTACGGACAACTGGCAGATGGCAAAACAAAAGTTGGGCGACCGCAGCTGAGGTTCAAAGGTGTGTGCAAGAGAGACATGAGGGCACTGGACATAAATCCAGTAACCTGGAAGGATGAAGCTGCCGAACGCACCAAGTGGTGATGCTATCTACAGCGCCACCTATGGCAAGCAGAAGAGAGGAGAAAACGTCGAAAGGAACACCAGGAAAATAAGCAGCTGAGTGCTATCACCCCAGGAGCGCATTCCCATAATCAGTTATGACGGAAGGGGCTATTATTATTATATTATTATCAAACTATATGAAAGAAGTGTCCAAATAAAGAGAGTTAAATGACATTTTATTACATAAAAAAGCTACATCACATTAGCATTATAGCTCGATGTGCTATCTGGCATGTTCTACACATGACGTCATAGCGGCCAGCATTTTTTGCTGCCTGTTGTAAACGCACAGTTATTGGCCAAATTTATATTTTATTTTTATTTTGTTTCCTGAAGAAAACAAAAGGCAAACAATAAAACTTATTAGTTAAACCACAGCTCCTTATTTTGACATTTGTTTCATGTATATCTAATTAATACAATTCAGAATATAACTATATAAAAAAAGGAAGTGAATTTTCAGTCACACTGTAAGTTGAAGAAGCCTTATGCCATAGTGCAAATGTCTAACTGAATGTACTAGCACGAGCAAGTAACACGTCATAAATATCGGAAATGAATTAGGGTGTGCTCTGTCTGCTGCATGTCCTGATGGCGGCACTAGGTCATATGTAACCATTTTATTACTTTCCATTCTATGTTCCCATTAATGGGTCTTTGTAGTGATCTGTCTGCTGCATGTGCTGATGGTGGTACTAATTCATATGTTATCATTTAATTTCTTTCCATTTGAGACCAAAGACACAACAACAGTGATAAATGTAGTCAGCGACCCATAGCTTGACTGCTTGCGTCAAGGGTCAGCGAACCAGAGCTGACCAAGACCCTACTCCACCTCCAAGTGGTGGTCCTGGAAACAGGCTGCACCACTGCAGCCTGGCTGAGAGAGTAGGGATCGAAGAGAGAAGGCTAACCCGGTCCCCAAAAATGTCGTGCTGAAATTCGGATGTGTCGGCCGAAAGGCGCAAATATAGTAGCTTCGCTGTAAACGGACACAACGCAACCAACGTCCTTTTCAGGACAAACGAGGAAGAAGACGATTACTTTCCTTTCTATTTCACCATTATTAGGTCTGTGTAGTGCTCTGTCTGCTGCATGTCCTGATGAATGCACGAATTCATATGTTACCATTTTATTCCTTTCCATCCTATTTCACCATTAAAGGGTCTTTGTAGTCAAACTTATCTGGATACATTGGCTATAAAGTCACGAATATAACTTACTTGACTTTTGACTTCCTCTGTGACCGTCAAGCGAAGTGTACAGCTGAAGTTTGCCTTCTTGAGCCAAGTGTGTTACCTTGGTTACTGTGAGCTGTGTTGTTGTAGGATATCTGTGATGTTGTAGGATGTCTGTGTTGTTGTAGGATGTCTGTGATGTTGTTGTAGGATGTCTGTTATGTTGTCTATCCATCTGCCTCTTGGTCTTCCCCGCGCTCTGAACCCAGACCTTCTAGTGTTGTAGGCGCGCAGTGATAATTTATAGGGCTCTGATCTCATTAAATGGCCAAACCATTTGATTTTCTATGTCTCTACTTACTTGATGCAGGATATAAGGTAAAGGTAAAGGATCCCGTTACACGCCCATTGAGGCATATTTTTTTAGTAACTACGTTTCGCATCATCAGATGGACATGACTTACCTTAATGTGTTGTGACAGAAGTATGTAAATATATTACATGATATCTACACGTTCTGCTTCCATCTGTTTTCCACCTTTTCTTGCTTATTAGTTTTGTTAATGCAGAACCTTTGTACTTGATATCTGTCTCACTCATAATTTAGCCACGCCTAATTTTTTTTCTTTTCTCTATTGTCTTAACAGGCACTAGGAATGTTTAATATCAGACCTTTTCACGTGTAGAGAGAGGGGACGGGTCATATATTGGTAGAATCAAGAGCGATAATTCAAAAGTTATACCTTTTGATAGATGCACGTAGAAAGAGGAAAGGGGGAGATAAGCTAATGAAGAAAATCAAGGTCGATAAGTTAAGACGTACTTTCGGTAGACATTGGTCAGGGGGAGTTAATCGGAGGAAATGGAAGATAATCAATCTCAGTCACCCCCTCCTCCCCACATCCGTTCGTTCGTGAAGGTAAATTAAGCTACGGAACGACGAGATCAAAGAGACGATTTGCCCGTGGGACCACGTCTACGGGCGTCTTAAGTGACAAAATAGACGTTGATTCAAAATCTAACCGCAGAAATCCCCAAAGGTGTTATGTCTCACACTGGTCAGCGACTTTTTGTCTATTTAATATATATATTCCAGCTTTCAAACTTAGATTATTCAGTACCCACAGAAGTTTTGGAACATCTAGCTGCGATTTCTAGATCCACTATATCATTGGAATTACTTAGTTTTTCGTTGGAGTTGTTTTAATTTCTGTGCTGCGGTAAATATTATACTAAGATTTTTCTGTGTTGAGTGATTTAATTTTTAAAGTCCGTCATTTATATTTCACTAGGATTTACAGTGTGTTAATTGACTAGCGAATTAAAATAATTTATAGCTAAATTTGTCCGGCTGTAGCGTTGATTAATTAATTGCTAGTAACCAGTAATGGATATTTGGTCAACTAGTAAATGCACTATTCACTATGAGTACTGACGAAATAAATATTTATTTCTAATTCATTTTGAGTAATTTTGTAAATGACTAGCTCTTAATTCACGGGGTTTTTTTTAACGATAAGATAAGCTATACACGTGTAGTTCTATTCAAAGTTAAATAACCGAGTGGATAATAACTTATAATTCTGCGCGGGTTAATTTTAGGATAGAATAGTGGTGTGGTGGATATTGTGATTATATGGTTGTTTTTTTCTTCCTATATTCAGTACGGGTCACAAACCCAAAATCTACCAGCGGCCTTAATCTGTGAAAAAGTCTAATCTGAGAATAACGGATCTAAGTCCTACAATACAAAAAGAACATTCTTTTATAACTATCGGGTCTTCAAGGTGGACCGCTCTGGCCTCTTGTTTACACCCAGATAGAGACAGAGTACCAACCCAAGGAATATTAAGAATAAATTGTAACTGGGCCTATAGCTATCCAGATTTCTTTTTCCCAATTTTTGTATACATTCAGCCCGTTGTGGCGAAATAATCAAACATTGACATTTTCCGACTATCGACCATTTGTGGTTGCGACGAGGATTCCTAATCCTGAGAAATTTTAATACCCCGACATTTCCTTCTAGTATCAAATGTATCAGCTACTGCCACTGTGACCATTGAATCTCTTAAGTAATCTCCTACCTGGACTCATTGATGTGTCATAAACAGAATCCTAGTAACAGTAACGAAGCAAGCGTTCCCCAATAAGAGAATTAATCAGTCTTGGAGAAACTGGGGCTGGTTTCGCCAAATAACCCAACCTTGGATTTGTGGATGTATCATGGAGATATGTTCCAGATGTGGTGAAAGCGCTTATTTGGTAAGTGGGAATGAAATGTGATCACATGTTTGTCAGAGCGAGAGACAGAAGGAATGAATATTTCTTAAATTTGTATTACTAATATACTCACATTGTTGTGCCTTTCTTATGTTTTGCTAATACTGTTCATGTCAGAATAGATTAACTGAGAAACTCTGTTCTTTACAGCATAGGCAACTTCTAGACCATAACGCAAATCTTTTTCACCTTTAATAATTTCTTCTAACGGGATCTTGTCTCAACAGGAAAAGGGGGGGGGGGGGAGATTACACTTATAGGTCTATTCCTTATAAATTCTGTAACCTATGATTTTTATGTTTTGATATTTTGATAAATGTTGTGAAGTTCTTTATGATAAATAAAATTAACATAAAACTTATTAACCATGTCGGTCAGCTTGTCCCAATATCCCTACTCTATTTAATATAGTTTCACGTTTGTGCGTCTAATTGTCGTCACTTATCTGTGTGTGGGTGTATGTGAGTGGTTGATATATATATATATATATATATATATATATATATATATATATATATATATATATATATATATATATATATATATATATATATATATATATATATATATATATATATATATCTAGAAAGTAGACTGTCTGATCAACAAATTTCTGTTGTAGAGATAGGCTGAACTAGAGTATCTTCTCAAATCCAGGGACAGACTCTACCTTTCACCATTTCACTCATGGAATCTATTGTCTTTACCTTATCTCTCACTGAGTTACCACCTGTTCTAATTCTATTCAGACGGGACCAAAATCGATCATAAATACCTATCAAAATCTACGACATGTGTCGCTAGTTGGGGATGATGAATGGTGAAATCACCCTGGCCAAAACTAAAATAGATAAGATGATTACACACCACAAAGCAATCCTCAACATCATGGACCACAGAGCTAGGAAGCCAGTGCACTAACCTCTACGCAACCGCAGCTCCATGATGCAGGATGTAGTTTCCACTATTTTTCTAATATCAACATTTCTCATCCTGTCTCTGCTACTCACATTAACAGTTTTTCTTAATCACCTCATCTCACAGGATGTCATTTTTCCTTATGTGCTTTGGTCGTAAGATATCCAGATGATACCGTTTTGTTAGCAGAACGTAAACAGGAATTACAAGAGCTAGTGAAGCAAGTAAACAGCATAAGTCACGAATATGGATTGAATATTGACATTTAGAAAACGAAAGCTATGATGATTAGCTAAACAGACGATAGCCAACATTAAAAATAAGAATAAATAAGAAAATGGGAATTTTCCTCTCCATGTTTGACACTGACAACAATGAATTAGCAAGAATATGCTGCTGTCGTTTAGTTTTCATAGTTTACTGTAGTCTCTACGAATCAACCCGTCACAAAATGACATAGGGGAGAAGTGACAAAATCCAGTGGAGTAAAATGTGACAAATTAATTAACATCTTTTTTTCAATCACAACATTATTAATGTATTTATTATTATTCTGTTTACTATACTGATACTATTTAAAAACCTTGCTTTGCTAGCCTGTTTCCTAAGTACAGACTTTAAGATTGGATTTCTTCCTCGTGTGTACGCTACATAAAGCTGACCGTAAACAAAGGCTGGTTGTTGTGCCACCATGTTTCGAACCAGGTACCTTTGGCGCGAGAGATGAGCGCTATAACCACTCTGCCAATCTGACGTTAACTAACCCACAACACCAGCTTAAAATGCTGCTCACAATCTCACAGGTCCCACATTGCAACATATTTAATCAGAAATAAAAGGACATTGAATTTAGAAATGAAAAAAAATAAAATAAACATATGGTTAAAAAAAACAAGTAATCCCATAGCTGATCCTGCCATCAGGGAGTGAAGTGTTAGAGGCTTCACCATACTAGGTCCAGCATCGAGATATGGGGTGACCAATTCCCTTACTTGATGCCTTTTCCTTCCCTAACTCAAAGTCAGGTACCCATTTACATCTGGGTAGACTGGAGCGTGTCGATACCGTGTTTCGAACCCAGAACCTATGCCACGAGAGACCAGCGCTCTTACCACTCTGTCAATTGGACAAACGTATTGTATAACATCAATATATATAAAATCCCAGCTTTTTCTGTCACTAACGCTAAGGGATGCAACTTTGGTTGAAAGTTAGACATTAATTGTATTGTTTCCCTTATATGTACTCTCTCGAAAATAGTAACAGTCGACAAAAAAAAGTGCGCAAATGACGGTGTGCACAAATATTTTTTAGAACTGTGGTGATGCACAGTGGTTAAAAAAAAAAATACTTTTGAATAAGTAAAATTGCCGTTAAGGTATTGGTGCTTTTGAATTTAATTCCCGTCTTATGACGGGCTTTTACACTAGTTATAAATAGTAAAGAAGTAATTCTTTGCTGGATGACAATATCACGGACGTTGAAGCACATACACATACAAACATATTCTATTAATTTATAGACATGAGCGAGTGAATGGATGAGTAGATTTAATGAATAAATGGTGCCATACAATATAACTCTTTTCATTAAAACCTTCAAAATTCATCTTTCAATCAATCAACACCCATTATCTCCCCAAAGAGCTTAGACATTTAACAAACACATGCCAAGTCCTCCTGTCATGTGCCATCAGCTCAAGTCTTCCCATGTTTGCCTCATCATTTTCACTTTCGTCTCGATTTCTCTTCTCCATGTAGTTTCTTGGTCTACCTCTGTTCCCCCCCCCCTACCCTCTCTCTCTCTCTCTTTTCTCTGTGTGTGTGAACGACTGTGAGTAAATATACTTGTGTGTGCTTGTTACGCTTCATTCCTGCACATAGGCGTACGTTCTATCGGAAGGTATAGTTATGCGCAATCGATGAGGCACGATAACGCACCAGTTTTTGGAAGCGCACCATGAATTTTTAATGTGACGTAATTTTTATAAAATTGTGACGTAAGCGACGTCTGCTGTTAGATCTAACTGTCAACCTTTGCTCTCTTTTGCTTGTGTCCGTCGATGAGTGAGGATGTGTTCTATCGAGCTCCAGATATATGTTAGTGTCCACAGGAAAATTCATTGATTAGCTGATGACCGCAGCTTTATTTATGCCTGTAATGCACGGCAATATGTTAGAGAAGTTTCTAAACAGTGCTTATTTACTGAATGTGTTAATAATACTGATTAATTGTGATTGACGTTATTAATATTTTAATTTTAATTTGTAAACACGTTGAGAATTGTATTGCAGGGCAGAAATGTAAAAAGGCAATTATGCCTATTTCTTTATCCTGATGAAATAAAGATTTCCTTCGTTCGTTCTCTTACTTTGTTGAAGTATTCATGATTTTACATTTTGTTACAGGATGGAGGAACCAGCCCCATTTCCCAACCCTCCATTCATGTTTCCTGTAGATCACAGTAATGCAGCACGTTGTGTAGAATTTTTAAAAATAAATAAAAATAAAGTGGCACACTTCATTCGCCATTTTATTTTTCCATGTCAGCTCCACAAGATGAGAAGATCGACAGTATGACCTTCATTAAACTCTGAAAGAGAGAAACTGTATGGTGATGAGAGAAGCCTGAGACATACCGCTAACTTTATGAGAGAAATAGGTGTAGTTATATGAGGGCGACGACGACGAAGAAGCTGTTCCATCTGCAAAGATTCACATCATCATCATTTTTTTTAACTTTCGCTGATCATGTCAGCATGCACCTAGGTATTCATGGCTCCGGTAGCGGTGATTTAAGAAGCACTTTGTTTTACTTGTTGATGCTGCCAGCTATATGAAAAACCTCACATAAATCACCTTTACCGGCATTATTTTTCTTTGTCTCTACAGGAACCCCCAATAATTACGCCGGTCGTTCAACATCATAAGCAGTGTATAAAAGATAGAAGAAATAAATAAATTAATAATTTCGGAATGTCTTATATGTTAACGAGACCACAAATACATAAATAATATAGAGTCTTACCTTAGTTTTAATTAGTCCTTTGAATTTATATTCTACAGAAGCAGAAATAGTACATATCCGACGTTATCATGTCACAGAAGTAACACCCATTTCTATTGGACACAACTGCGGCTGTACTACAAACACTGATTCGAGTAAGAATATGCCGAACTCAAAGATAACGATAGCAAAATAAACACACAAATATTGTCGGGTGTTAACGCTTAACAGGGATAAGTGTAATGATAAACGCAGTCACAACAAAGGAATAATCCAAAGGCGTCATCGTCGAGTTGTTGAAATCCCTGACAGTGTGAGTACAGACAATTTCAGAACATCCACACGTCCCAGAGTTCACTCTTCGCAATCACTGCCTGCGTACATTCAGTCCACAGGGGCAGACGGCGGGGTTGCACGCGCGAAAGGGGGAAACCTGATTGAACGCATGCGCGTCTGAGTGTGAGCACCTGAGTGGATTCTTCTTGGTGTGTGTGGTAATAGGTTTAGGATGTAGGTCATTAGATGTGACCAGTGGGCACAAGGACGACACAGACAAATAAATACACACACCTGGAAAGAAAGAAAAAAAAAGAGGAAAGAAAGAAAGAAGAGGTTAAGCAAAGAAATGTTTAACAAAACACTGTAAAATATTTAATAAGAAGACTATAAACCACATAAGTATGCACAACCAGGGCTGTGAAGTTGAAGTTGGAGTCTGGAGTTGGGAGTCGTGGAGTCGGTCGTTTTTTAGTGAAGTCGGTAAAAAGGTCTGCACTCCGATTCCGAATTTTATGTCATATGACTAGTAAAAAAAAAAAACTGTAGTCGAGTCAGAGTCAGGAGGCTGAGTCAGGAGTCAGAGAAAGACTTCTAAAATTTTCGGAGTCAGAAAACTTATTGACTGACTCCACAACCCTATGCACAACCCATATAAGAAACGACAAATTAACAAATAGAGATGTGTGCAAAGCAGAGTACAATGGAAGAAAATTATTATTATTCATTAACTACTATACGGTGTTTTTAACACAAACTTTCTTAACTAGTGATCTGGCTAATTAAAACTATGGATATTGATGCGCCTTTTGGTAAGTCTGATGTCTGACTCGAAAAAGGCGGAGCACATGTCGTGACATGCCCAAACCCACGTTTACACACTGTGCATTTACGTCATAATTAAGGTTAGCGTTTTAATTGGTCTGTACAAAAGAACATTGTTTTTCTTAATCCTTTGGGTATCAATGTAAACGAGAAAATTGTTAACTATATTACTTTTTTTTTCAACCTCACGACAACGACTACAACGGAGTAACATTTCAGTGAAGCACACCAGAGTACACAAATAAAAAAAAATATTTTAAACACAGTCTTTTAATGCACTAAAAAGCCACAAATAATGTTTCACGGAGTTTATAGCTTGCAGTCAAAAAATGTAACATCAAATTGACAAAAAGCGTGGGGCGCTAACGCGCTTATCATATATTTTATCCATAAGTGTCTAATGAATTATAAAGCAGAAGTTAATTTCATGCAGAATCAGCGCCTCAGGCTTTTTGTCAATTTGATGTTACATTTTTTGGCTGCAAGCTATAAACTCAGTGAAAAATTATTTGCGGCTTCTTAGTGCATCATGTGTTTAAAATATATTTTTATTTTCTTCTTTTTAGTGTTGTTTTGTTGTTGTTTGTACATTTAAGTCAAATGTAATCGATCCGCTAATGACATTATCAGTTTGCGATAGACGAGTCCAGAGCACAGGAGGCGGATTTCTTTATTCCATATATTACACGGAAAGTTAATATTTTTTTTTTTTTTTTAATATTTAAATTTTGATAAGAGTTGTAAATTACATTTTTTAAATGTAGTTGTCAGTTGCGTGTATGTCTGTGCACGCGCGTGCGATAGTGTGTGTGTGTGGAGGGAGAGGGAGGAGAAGTTTCTATATTTCTCTCAAGACAGACAATCTTGTTGGAAAGAATACGCCTAGATTATTTGCAGTTATCGCCCATTTCATAATATTAATTTTAATGTTATTCATTTTATTATTTTTACGACAGATTATTGTATTGTCATCTGGAATACACAACTATGCCAAGTTTCAGAGCTATTGCTCATCTGGAAGTGATCGAAAAATCGATTGCAAGATTTGAAGGTGCCAACAGGGTGACGTACGTTGCAAGTTAAAGAAAAGCCTGTAAAAAAAAAAGAAGAAAGTGACAACAGAGTTAGACAGTGAAAAAAAAAAAGTTTTAGCTGTGTGACGTGGGGTTGGGGAGGGGGAGGTGTATAACCAGTTCCCTTCCTTGCAACCTTTCTCTTCACTAATATCACAGTCTACGGCTCTTCTTCAGTCTTCTTCTTCTTCGTACATTCTCAGACGTCCACTTGAATGTTTTCAAAGAAAGCAGACGTCAGTTTGAGGCTATTTGAATCTCCGTAGAGCTTTTCCACGAATGGTACTGGTGTCGGTCACATGCGCTGTCTCTGTTCCACATATGTTGGGCAACTCTGAAGCAGATGTTCAGCAGTCATTTTATCAGTGCCACAGTTACACTGATCAGCAGTTCCTATCTTTAGCTTGTTGAATAGATGGTATCTCAATCTGTTGTGGCCAGTGCGAAGTCTGACTATTACCAACAATTTTGAAGAAAAAAAATGTGTTTGCTTTGCGTACTTAAACAAAAATGAATCTTTAATGCAAATATTTGACATTAAAAACTGAATATTTCTAATAATAAGATCCAGTATTCAGCAGTTGGTTCTTTACGATTTGTAGTTCTTTATATTAGGCTCGCGCAAACATAGGCCTAAATAAAATAAGAAACTGAAAGAGATTACCTTTACTTGCTTGTCTGAAACTGATAATACGGTATATACGTGTGTGAACATAAGAACATATTTGGGGTAACACACGACAACAATGAACAAACTAAAACTGAGAAACCCTTTCATATTCAAACCTCTGTCTTTCTTAAAATTTAGCAAGCAGTTTATGGCTGGTAGCATTTAATTGCATTCTCTTAGATGCAGGTTAGCGAGCAGACCGGGTCCCGCTCACCTGTAATTATCTCGGCAGCGATCATAAAAATCGCCGTAATGAGATCAGTCGGTGATGGAAAGGGGAGACAATTTATCTATTACCTTTGCCTGGATTCGTTCGTTGTAAGTTAATTTACAAGATGCGAACCGCCATATCAAAGACTCTCGCTAGAATTCATTTACGACCACTTCTGCAGATGGCGAGAGTGAGGCGATAATATATGTAGATTCTATTTTATCTAGATCTTAATATAAACCTGGCTTCGGCATGGGTGCGATAAAAGTTGTTTGATTCGCAGAATGAGATAGAATTTATGGAGATTTTCGAAAAGGTGCCAACATCTGGCAAGAGTCTGCTAGTTACAACTTTCCCTTTGATTCTTTGTCAGTTTCAGATATTTTTTGTGTGAAGGTAAAATATATTGACTAGTATTGTCGAGTGATTGAATTGTTAGAGGTAATTATATCTTCACTAGATTGTGCGCAGAGTGATTTACTAGTTTAATCGTCATTATAATTTTCTAAGTTACTGTGTTACAGTGGATAGCGGAATAATTATATTTCTAGCTAAAAACTCATTCAGCTATAAATAAATTTAATTAAATTGCTAGTAACCAGTCAGAGAACATTTGAACTAACTAAGTAAATGCACTGATTCATCATGAGTGTTGACGAGATATGTATTTATTTCTAATTCATGACGATTGATTTTTTTAATGACTAGAATTTATTTCACGGGAGTTTTAAACGACAAGACAAGCTCTACGCTTGCGGTTTATAATTTAAGTTAGATGACCGAAGTGAACATATTCTATTTACTCGTAGGATCGTGTACTATATTAGGGTTGAGTATTTATGTTTTTCTCTTCCTTTTATACAGTATCTGGGTCAAGCCCAAAACCTACCAGCGGTTACTGTTTATGTATAGCAGAGAATAACTAGACGAAAAGAACTATTTTTTCTGAAATTTATATTGTAACTGGCATTGAGTTCCAGAGTTCTTTTCCAACAATCAAAGTTTTACAGTCGGCCCGTGGTGGCGACTAAATCAAACATTTAACATAATCAAACCTGTGACATTACTTGTATAACAACCACTGTGTTGAGAAGAAGATAAATTCCGAACAGAGTTATTTATCTGCAACTCGAAGTAACAATCAATTAATTCAAGCTACTGTACCTTTGTGAACATTTGACATCTTAATTATTTTACTACCTGGACAAAAATTGAAGTGACATATATCAGTATCCTACGTACCATAGTTAAGCGAGCGCTTCCCAAGATTTGAATTTATTAGCATTGGAGAAGCTGGGGCTTATTTCGCCTAAACACACCATTGGATGGGCTGTATGTTCCTTAAACAATTGTTCCAGATGTAGGGAGAGTACCTATTAGGTAAGAGAGCATGTCTTGTGATCACAAGTGTGTCAGAGCGAGAAAATGCAGGGATGATTAATTCTTTGATTCTATAATCCATACATCCATTGATTGTTTTTCTTCTTAAAGATTACATATGCTATCTATTTCAGAGTAGATTACAGGAAAAACCTCTGTTAGTTACGGTAGAGAGAAATCCTAGACCATAGTGTATAAATCTGTGACTCTTTGGGCGAATAACTTCTCTTATAACGGGATCTTGGTTCAACAGAGGGGGAAAGGATTACACCTATGGGTCAACTCTGTTATTGATTCCTTAACCTACGTTTATTTGTGAATTGATTTGATAGTCTAACTTTATTTACTGTGTTGTGAAATTCTTTATGATAAATAAAATTTACATAAACTTATTCAAGTGTGTCGGTCAGCTCGTCCCAAAATATCTATATTCCATCGTTATAAATTTCACGTTAGTGCGTCAAACTGTCGTCACTTATGTGAGTGTGTCGGTGAGTGGTTGATATATAGTACATCTATATAACTGAGTTATCTGCATATCTGTTTGACAAATACTTTCTGTTGTAGAAAGAGGCTGAGCGAGAGGATCTCCTCGAGTCTCAGGGACAGAATTACCTAGCTTCCACCATTTCACTCGTGAAAATCTATTTCTATTGTTATCTCTCACTGAGTCACCTCAGGTTCTAGTCTATTCAGAAGGGACCAGTCTGTGTCTTAATTCCCCTATCATAAATCTACGACAAATGGGTTCTCGTCCGAAGGATTTTTAAACTTAGAATAGGAAGACGAGACGACAAATATTGATTTTGTAATACAAAGCCGCTGGTAGTGTGTGATTGTGTAACAATCACAGGGATTTTGAAGCAGAAGGTGTTTGAGCAAAGCGAAGGAGTGCGTTCGGACTATTACGTTCAGTTAATTGCCTCCCTTACCCGAACTGACTTCAGGGGTGAACTTGTAGGTTGACTTAAAAATTAAGGGATTTTTTTTTCCACGGTAGTAACTTAGTTTTTGGGTTAGTTCATTAATCTGAACTACCATTTACCAGGCTGAATGTGATCTGGAAAAGTAACACCAGTTTTCCTGTGAAGATCAAATTATAAAAATCACGTGTATTATCTATTCTCTTGTATGGGTGTGAGGGCTGGACACTCACTGCAGATACGGAGCGAAGGATTCAGGCTTTTGAGTATAAATGTTATAGAAGAATTTTGCGCATTTGCTTTAAAGAGCACAAAACAAATGTCTATGTTAGAGAGAAAATAAACACGCATGCAGGCCACCAAGAACCACTTTTGTCAGTAGTGAAACGTCGAAAGCTTGCTTGGTTTGGGCATGTAACTCGTCATGACTCCCTTTCGAAAAAGATCCTCCAGGGAACAGTCGAAGTTAAACGGAGAAGAGGAAGGCAAAGAAAATCCTGGGCTGATAACATCAAAGAATGGGCAGGGCACGGTTTTTCCACACTTGTACGCATTGTTGAGGATAGAGAACAGTGGAGGACCCTGTCTGCTGATGCTTCCACTATGGCACCCCTACGACCCATGACGGGTTACGGGTTGAGATAAGATGATGATTTTGATAGGTTATGAGAATGGACTACATTTATCAGTTCGCTTGACTCTCACCGGCACCCCTCATTCTTTTCAATTAACTCGATCAACGTGGTTTCCCACCTTGGCTTCCCTAATTAGCATGCACGCTTGTTACGCATTAGCCATGCCTTTCTCGCTATCTGCCTTACTCATAGTTTAGCCACGCCTACCTGTCTTCTTTTACGCGCTATCAAAGAAGCTATTTATATCCATAACTGACATTCCTTCAAAAGGGGACGGGCCAAGGGCGTCTGCCTGCTGTCCGATTACGACAAACACGGGCGAGGCAACTGGTTTTGAAGTTCCCTAAGAGAGAGCGAATCGCTGAGATCAGAAGTCTTTTGATGTCGATTCACTGGGTAACAAATCGGACGGAGAAATCCTTTATCAGGGAAAGAAATCCCCGCTGAAAACTCGCTGATCGGCAAAGGTGTAAATTTCGTCATTATCTAGCCAAACTGCGCTATTTCAGTATATATGCCCATCCACTAAAAGCTCATTTATCAGTCGCTCCAGAAATTTTTTGAAAATATCTAGCTCGCTATTATAAGAGCCATATTACAATTGAATTACTTAAATACGTTGAGATAATTCATTCTTTCCTGTGTTGCGGTAAATATATATTCTTCTTCTTCTTCTTTTGTCCTTAGCCAACGACCGGCAAAGCAGTCAGTGGCCACTACGCCTAGTGGCGTCTTAAGGGCAACAGCGAACAGATTTTCCTTGCCATTGTTCCCATCACGCCTAATGGCGTCCTTAGGGCAACGACAAATCAATCCGTCCGCTGCTGTTTCCGTAATCAAAGTGACTGGCAAACGGGTGATCAGCCCGTTGGTTAAATATATATATATTAGCATTTAAAGGATTTAACGTGTTAAAGTTTTTCCATTATATTTCACTGGGATTTCGGTGTTAATTGAATAGCGTATTAAATAACATATAGCTAATTTTTCCAGCTGTAAACGTAAATTTAATTACTAGCTATTCCCCAGTAAGAGATGCTTTAATTAATTAATAAGACGCTAGGTGTTTGATAAATGACGGAGTATATTTATTCCTATTCATCATGTGTAATTTTATAAATGACTAGTGTTCATATCTCGTGTTAAAAAGCGATAAGATAAGCTAGACACTTAAGGGTTTTAAATATAATTTAATACCGGAGTGGTTAAGAGGTCTTGCCGTAACGCGTGTTAGGTTAGGATATTTATATTATTGTTAAAATGTTTGCATTTCTTCCTAAAATCTAGGCTGATCATAACCCTGCGAACTAGCGGTCTTAGGGTTGTATGGTCTTATGTTTTTATAAGCATCTAGAGATATTGTTACATTGTTGAGTCTTCGTGTTGTGATCCTGTGCGGTCCAATTTCTTCACTCATGAGAGAGGCCAATATATAAACAATAACTGTAAGAATAACTGGACTTGACCATTACCAGATCTTTTATCAATATCAGCAGCCTGCTGTGGCAGAATTTATATATACTTACCTGACATATGACAGTAGTTTTTTTTCTCGGGATTACACTCAAGAGAACTCACTGATCATACTCGGCCATCACCTCAGAAACCAGCCGAGGATTATTATCCTTTAATTTGTTTCATCACGTCACAGAGTGTCTCAGCCACCAGAGGCTAGACAACACCGGAACAATATACCTATATTTATTCCTATGACGGTGACCACCACATAGAAGACTTATCCCAACCAACTAACTGCAGTGATAAGAGAATTATCTAGGAAAATAATTAACGCTCCAACTTCAGCGTTTACCGGGAATTAGCAGTCAGCAACCAGGATAGTCTGGGGCTGAAATTGGCAAAGAATCTGACTCTATATATATATAGTCTTAGTACCTGTTAGAGTTTATTTCCATGGAATATCTGCGACAACTATTAGGTAAGCGAATATGAATGTGGCCACTTTATGAGTGAAGTGAATGAACAGAAAGAGAGAAACTTATTTTCTTTTGTTACCATCAAGATACTAATCTTCTTTGTTTTTTTTTCCTCACTAATCTGAGGATTCACGGTATAGATTAAATTAGGAACTTGTTCTTTTCCCGTACTGAATATTCCCTACCTCATTGTTAACTTTTGATCTTTTGGGTTAATTACCTCTGTTGGGATCTTCTTTGTTTCCCTTTACAAGAGGGGAGGGCCTATTGGGTTAAATTTCATTTTTTTGGTCTGTAAACCATGCTTTATTGATGTATATGCTTGATGTTGTGATTTTTCTAGTGATAATAAACTAAATAAACCTAAAGTTATAGTGTTGGTCAAACCCCTGCCCATATTTGTTATCCATAGTTTGTTTTCACGTTTGTGCGTATTTGTCACCAAATTGAGTGTACGTGAGTGTAGTGTAACTTGTATGTTGTACAAGGAGAGAAAGTGCGTCTGATTTAAATATAGTCGTAAAGATAGGCTGGATTAGAGATATTACTCAATCCTGAGACTGTTCTTTCTCTTACACTATCCCCCTCGTGATAAAAACTATTTCTTACATCTTACTCTCACATAGTTACCACTGTCACCTCTGCTCGGACAGGACCATAAATATCTCAGACCTATCTTATCAAAAAATTACGACAATGATGAACGAGGAGAAAAAAGGTAGGTCAAGAAAAACCTATACAGCGTAGCGAATACAAGAGAGAGAACGAACGAACGAACGAACGACGAACTTTATTTTCAAAGGGTTCAGAATTGGGCGCGTCTAACATTCTGCCCTTCCATTCTCACTTATCTTGCATACTATACCCTTTCATTCTCACGGTACATCAGACAATAATTCGATTATGATCACATTGGGGTAGTATAGAATCGTAGTATAGAGAGGGGGAGAGAGAGAGAGAGAGAGAGAGAGAGAGAGAGAGAGAGAGAGAGAGAGAGAGAGAGAGAGAGAGAGAGAGAGAGAGACAAAGAAGATTAGATGAGAGAGAAGATTAGATACAGTATAGAGTGACCTATTCAGATTTCGGATTCTAAGAGTTCTTGGAGTTCTAATCAATAACCGGCAGATGTTCCCTTCTCGACGCGAATCAAATCTCGTTCACGTTATTATTCGGAACGTCGCCATAATGGTCATCTTATACCGTTCTGACTGGCGTTATGATAATGTTTTTCCGCTCCTTTCGGTCTCCAATGTTTTGAAATGCTTGATTTCTTCACGTGTCACAATATAAAATTTTCAAGGTTTCTATCTTTGCTTCCCTGTTCTTCTTTATGAGCTTAATGTACAACCGTTACCAAATACAGACAAATGTGTCTTGTCATTATGTGACTAGAACACTGTTGTTCCCAGTGGACCTATGAGGAGACAAAGAGAGAATATAAATACTGGTCCTTCAGAAATGTCGCTAGAGGAACAAATATAAGGTTGTGCATGGAACTGGTAGCTTCATCATATCAAATAAATTGGGAGCCGCGCTGGTGTAATGGTTACCACACTGCGCTGGCGATCGGGTGATCCAGGTTCAAGCCCGGGCGAGGACATTTGAAACAGTGTCGTCAACCGGGACTTGTACTGGATTAATTCGAGCACTGGAAGGAATGTCGTCGACCAAGGACTGGAATAACCTGAATGGCTCCTGAGCCGACCCAGCTCTAATGGGTATCCTCCGAAGACGGCGAGTATCTGCCAGAATGGCGAGTGGACCACCTGTCACTGTACAGGGAAAAAAGGGATACTCACGTAAAAATCAGTCTCAGGCTAGATATACTAACCGGAGATTCTCGCCTCGAGTAATAGCGGGCGTACGTTTAAAAAAAAAATTGATATAGAGGTTACCGCTGGACGAGCACATGAAACAGATTGTCTCCAAGTAGACCAGTTGCAGTTCTTGTTCCATATTCGATAAGGTGGAAACAGGGAAAAATAATAACAAGAGAACTTTTGATTCTACTTCAGTCAGTTTTGTTCCATACGGAACATAAAGCTGCAACTCTTGCTGGTCAGGGTAAGAGCGGTAGAAGGAGACACATGGAGAAGAGAACTGGAGACAGAAGTGAACGTGATTAAGAACGCATGGAAAGGTCTTGACGGATGGCACAGAATAAGAAGACGAGTCATGAATCTTTTGAAAACCATTGCTCTTTGGGGCGCTGAAGGACAATGGTGATGACGATGTTGCTGGTCACTGATTTCTATATGGACGTCTTTTGTTTTTTTTTTAATCAACGGCCACGAGATCCCAGCTAGCTTGGTTTTCTCTTCTACTTCTACTGTTCTTCTCCATGTTCTCCGTGCATCCCAACTCTCTCTCTTTCCCTGTGAGTTTCATATAAGTTCCTTCCTTATTGCACACGTTAGTTATTTTCCAAAGATGTGTCATATCCACTGCACTTTCTCACTTGACTATCTAACCGTACTTGTCCGGAGCTATTCCACTGGTTTGTAGTGGTTATCATTGATAGTGGTAGCTGTACGCTCTTTGATGAACGAAAAAAAAAGAAGAAATAAATCAATAAACGAATGAATGAACGGAGCAGGTTTGAATAAAATTGACTTCTATAATAGGATAGGACAGTTTTCAGTAAACGTTGAGAAAAAGAATCCATGTCTACCTACTGCGGGACACTTTAATGGCATAGAGGGGCATAGATAATCAAAGTGGGAAGTCTGACCACTTTGTCTCCTCCCTTTCATTTCTCATTCGAGTTTGCTGGACTTACGAAGTATGAATTGTTGTAGTACCGTAGCTTTTTTTTACTATAAACCTTTATTAATGAATTCCCCTAACTTTGTTGAAACTTTGACTATAGTTACCAACCAACGTTATTAATACATTCTAATGGAGAATAATATAAACAAAGTATAGAATCTTATCAGAAAGATTTCTTTCACCTCAATTTTCATAAGCATTACCTGGTGGTGAAGTAACAAGAAGAGACATGGTCTACAATCAGACGATGCGTCAAGGCCTAGAATCCCACCCCCTGCAGACCCAAGTAGAACTGTCCCAACTAAGACGGTTTGGCCAATGTACAGAATGGGAGAAGATCGGCTACCACGACAAGCATTTGAAACAAAGAGCCAGGGATCCAGACCCACAGGACGACCCAGAGTCCGCTGGGAGGACAACATTAGACAATCTTTGAAGGACCGAGGACTAGAATGGAACCCGGCCAGGAGGAAGACAGCCGATAGGATAGTCTGGCGCTCTCTCTTCCAAACCTCTACACCTCACGATAGAAGGGGAACGACTAAGTAAGTAAGTATTACGTGGTGGTCCATCTGGTTATGAATTGGTCCTGCGACACCTTGAGTAGTATTCCTTTACATATTTTATAGGTAGGGCTCTTCTGGTAAAACATTTTTCTCAAACCCGATGATGTTTTCTTTAATCAAGGGAAAGCTCCGTTTTTTTCCCGGGATGGGGAGTTTCTCGTCCGAGAGCACGGGTTGATGAATTGTTAAAGCATTTAAGTGATCTGAGCTCATCTTGTTTTGATTGATTCTGGAGACCGCTTGATTCTTCCTCTTTCCAGACCATTTAATTTCTAATGTATTGTGTGGTCTTAGACGTGTCTTAAAGGGCGACAAATATGAGATTATACGTGGGGCTGGCAACCTCACTATATAGAACAAATAGACACAGAAAACACCTCTGCAAGAGCATGTGAATGTTTGGTGCAGGTTTCCTGCAAGGGACCGAGCTGCAGACGTGGTTTCACGCAAAAGCGAACAATGATATTGAGTAGTCTGTTAGCTTTCTTATCTCCCCTGTCGTCAATAATAAAATGTACAATTATCTCTTTCAGTCCCAGGCAGGTTTTAAATTTTATCAAGACACCAAAAGATATGTCAATTTTTCTTTCCACAAGGGACGTTTTAAAACTAAGTTAACTTAGATATATGGGATAAAATATTCCACAAGATATATAACATCGTAGTAAATTGGCTGAAGAATATTTTGAAGTTGTGTAAGCCTTAAATGCAATAAATACATTTCTTTTATATCGTGTAAAGTGCAGAGATGATGAAATCTGACTACGACCACACAGGCGTACAGGACAGCCAGTGGAAGAATTACGTTCCTACGTGTAGCACACCGTGCGGGTCCTGTAGTTGATAGATCGTTACACTATGAGAAAGTCCTGTAGTTGATAGATCGTTACACAATGAGAAGAATATTTAGAAAGAATCGATCTAACAAAGAAATGAAGATAGTCTCAATGCACACTTACGAAGTAAGGAGACCAAGAAGACAAAGAAAAGGGTGATGGATGGATGAAAGTGGGCTGAAAGAAATTGGAAAAAAAACTAAGTTACACGTTCAATAAGACATACAAGGTCGATGGAGGAAAGGGTATTGATCTGAAAGAAATGGAAAGAATAAAATGTTTATGGAGCAATATAGAAACACTGCAGCAAAGATCTACTGGGGCTCGGAAAGGCGAGCAAAAAGGACGATTTTTATATTTCATATATATTCTCCTATACAACGGCTGTCTGCGGCTGTCGGAATATAATTAGAACGTTTTATGTATAATTGGTTATCATAATAAAAGAACTGATCCAGCTCGTGCGACATCATCGTCTAACGTGTTTCTGTGATTTAATTAACTATAATGTCATCTACACTGATTTAATAACTGCCTATGTTTTTTGTTCTCATCTATTATTGTTAGATCACGTTATAGCTAACCTGGCGTGATTCAGATTTCAGAAAAAAAAAAAAAAAAAAAACTGCTGTCCACGTTCTCATGGCAGAAGTAGACCTTGAAAGCCAAGAAAGGTTTTTCGTATAAACGCTATCAGTAACAACAACAATCAAGAGTCAAGGAAACAAGGATTTGTATGTCATGACACGACCACTCTGCAAACCATGTGGACAATTCGGTAGTTGTATTGCAGCGGATCCCATTTCACTGCCAGATCCCTAAGAATGAGAAGACAAATACAATGGTAAATCTTGGTTGTCAACTACCTCAAACGTCTTTGTTGTTTGCTCTGAAATAACTACATTTATCTCTTTTAAGAAGTTCCCAGTCCGCCTCAGGCTTCTCCCATCATACAGTTTCTCCCTCATCTGGGTTGGAGAAGGCCATACTGCTACTCTGCTCTTCTCATGGAACCGACAGTCAAAGAGGACATGTTCTGCTGTTTGTTTCTCCTCCCCACATGGGCACATATCTGTCTGTCCGATTTTCAATTTGTTATCATTTCTCTTCTGGTTGATCTACTTCAAATTGATACATGGGTAGCAAATGAAGCTTACATAATTATAAAGAGCAAATACAGAAACAAGTAATAAGCAGAGCATTCAGGCTACCATCAAAATACAATAATGATAACGGTCTATTACCATCTCCACAGAGAAGACAACAAATAATAGTCTTCAGACTCCGCAAGGCCACAATATACTCAGATACCGTCGGTTCAATAAACTTAATATAGGAGGCACCTGTGAGTATACATGTTTCGCTGATAAAATGGATGCCCGGCTTTTTCTGCGGAATTTCCCTACATAGGAAGAACAGCGAAGGAACAAATATCAATTGGTAGTAGCGTCCAAAAGAAACTCTATGGCGAGGTCAGCAACCTTGGTCGGCATGATAATCTTAACGGTCGTGTTCACCTTAATCGTCTTGTTCACCTTAATCGTCTTGTTCACCTTAATCGTCGTTGTCATCTTAGTCATATTGTTGAGGGATTTTTTTGTTTTGTTTCCCAACCAGCTGCACTTGAGCTTTCAGCCCTTCGGCCCAATGACATGACACAAATTTCATGGCATTGCGAGGCTGGGGATCCTATGGACTTTCCTTCCAACCCAGTCAGGAGCTTCGCTCCTTCCCATCCAAAGAGGGTTTATGCTCATGAACTGCTCGGGTTATTCCAGTCCCCTGGTCGAAGGCACTACTTCAAATGTCTTCGCCAGGACTCGAATTAATCCAGTCCAAGTCCCGGTCGAAGACACTCTTTCAAATGTTCTCGCCATGGCATGAACCTAGATCACCCGATCGCCAGTGTGGTAACCATTACGTCAGCAAAAAAAAAAAAATATATATATATTCTGTGAACGTCTCATTTATAAAGAACAATTTAAGTGTGGAAGACGATAGTAGATAAGTTAAAACGTGTAAATATGTCTTGAAAAGATGAGAATAAATCAACATAGAATACAATTCAATATGAGAATGATCCATTCGTTCCTTTTGTCGGCACGAATTAAAGAAATCGAATACATTATGTGACTAAAAGATTTTTATAACAAAGCAACACATTTAGTGAAGGATTTTCATTGTTTCGTATTCTCTTCTATTGCGCTTGTTATACCTAATTGTTTTCACGTTTTCACGCTCTATTGAAGATGTGTTTTTTTTTATCCGATCATGATTTTTGTCTTACCACAGTAAATCCTTATGTATGTCAAAATTTACATTCAGAATCAAAGAAGGCTTCATTATATATATGTTATTAATCGATAAACAATATTAATAATTGTTATATTTCCTGTGCTGGGGGCTAACCAATACCAACATAAATGGAAGGTAATGAGAACAGAAAGAGAATGTTAAGTCATTTATGTTTGTGTCTCCTATCTCTCTCTCTCTCTCTCTCTCTCTCTCTCTCTCTCTCTCTCTCTCTCTCTCTCTCTCTCTCTCTCTCTCTCTCTCTCATTCTCTCTCGTTTTTTCTCTCTTCTCTGTGTTTCTCTCTCTAATATTTCACGTTCATTCCCTCCCTTCCCCCTGTCTGTGTTTATTATCTCTCTCTCTCTCGCTCTCTCTCTCTCTCTCTCTCTCTCTCTCTCTCTCTCTCTCTCTCTCTCTCTCTCTCTCTCTCGTAGAAAAATGATAATGTAAAAACATTCAATTTCCTCTCGTTTCGGAGCTCGTAGCCAGCACTACAGGTAGCTTTCTTCCAAATATTTGTATCGAGCACTTTCACCTGCAGGGGTGATTTCTATATCACTTTGTTTAACATGAAGAGATTGCCAGTCTCTAGCAGATCGTTTTAGTCGATATTTCTTATTTTCAGGCATGTTTCTTTTCTCATGTTAGACATGTTCATGTATGTGTGGTTTTTTTAATTAAAATTTTTGTATGTTCTGTGACGTATAATGGAAATATAGCCTTGTTACGGTATATGATATTAACGCCGTCTGCTAAAGGTTACCAGACGTGCAATTATAAAGGTTAAGACATTTAATATATTGCGATAGATGTTTCAATTAATGAACGCTTTATACACGATCGATTATGACGTGTATAGCGTTGTTTAGGACACAGTCGGTAACTAAGAAACGCTACCCTTTTCACATTGACCGTCAAGCTGTTAAGACGCGTCTGACTCTCCTTCCAATGTTGGGCATGGTATTGCCATACAGATATATTTTATGCAAGTACGGACATGGGTCAGTCCATTGCTATTATGAAGATTTGAAATGATTAAAGGTCAGTACGAAAGTAAAAATTAAGGAAGGATGAATTACAGTCCATAGTATTTGATTTTGCCAGACTCATAGACTCACTGTCGGCCGTTGGAAACCCCAACCGTGCGTGCATACAGCTATGACAATCTGCATACAGTAATTTGATTATTGGACAAGGACTGATAGGATATCTACATATCTATGCCATATATTTTCAAGTTATAATATGTACCTTTGTGATCAACATGCATGAATCGTCTTGACGTGTAATCTGTATTAAATAATTGTGGACTCAATGGAACCGACTTGTCACATCAATCGTATTCCAAGGTTCAATTATTGTTCAGAATCTTCCACCCCTGCATTCGCGTAATCTTACATAGAAGGCACGATACACGATCACTCAAGAATATCAAGAAGATAAAACAATGGCCAGAATTTATAATTACTTTATTGACATCCAATGGAACATTGTTCAGAGCTAACCAAACCACTACTTGCAACACTTCCACTTGCAACAAGCCTACAGTATCTGACAGCCCTGAAATCCCGTTAACGGTTTATATTCGCTAGCACAGCCATGCAACCTACAGCCTGCGCTTACTCATTTTTAATCCACGCCTCTTTTCCCTGAGACGTAGTCAAACTAAGTTGTTTACCAACTTCCGCGACCTGCCAGTCATAACAGGGAGTGAACCCGGTCAGTTTACCTGAGTTTCTCACGCGAGCTGATCTGTCAATCATCAGATATCAGACAGATGCACGTAGAAAAGCACCGGACCTCTTTGAAGCGAGACGATCGGGCAAAATATTTTCCCGAGGGATCCTTTGATGTCCGTACATACAGGGGGAGACAACGTTTTGATCTCCAGAAATGGGGAAAATCTCGGAAGGAAGACCGTTACACGGTTTAAGTCTCTGTTGTCGATTGCAACGGCCGACAGAGCGACAGTAAAACCTTTTATCTGGGGAAACGTAGTTTCCTGATTTTTCTGCTATGCCCTATAGTGTGAAAAGTAACATCCTCTAGAGAGCAGATAACAATAATGTATATAAACTGCGTCTTCTCAAATCAGTTATCAGGTGTCGCTCAGAATTTTTCGGAGTCTAAACACGTAGTCTAGAACCATTTTTTTTGAAAGTGTGTTAATAGCCTTCGTGGGGATTTCATTCGGATTTTCTTATGTGTTAAAATGTGTTAAGTGTTACCATTTTAGTTCACTGTGATTTCGTAGCGTTAAAACTAGTGAAATAAATAACGCGGAGATTCTTTTACCAGTTGTGCAGTTTAATGTAAATTCCATCACCCACTTTATCATACAAGAAGAGACGTTTAGTTGACTAATTAATACACTAGACGCGACTGATGGTGGACCATAGAATTCACGTTTATTCCATTTTGTGTAATTAAGTAAGTGACTGTTAGTTATACCAGACGCCGACAATCTACTAGCCATTAATGACAGGCGATATTTGTTAAGTGCGCGTAGGGATAATTAAATAATAATTGACATTGTGCGCTGATCGTTGATCGGAACAGGAGGGGAAAAGGCTGCATGCCTCAACCAAACCTGTACTCGCTAAGCGACGCGCGATAGGATAAGCTATAGATACCGTGTGCCTTTTAACTTTAATCAGGACTGACGGAGAGGATGAGAGATCGTCTCGTCCCCTTCCGTGTATAGATATGTAGAGATATAATAGTAACATTTTTTTCATAATGTTTATCTATTCTAGCAGACCTGATCAAACAGCGACCAGCGGTCTATTTTGGTCTATTGTAGCCACTATTTTGGTCCTTTTTCCTCATCTACTGATTGATTAATGTTGTCTTCTTCTTGGCTTACGTGTCCCCAAGTTTAGTTGTGAACAGGACTGGCCAAAGACGCAAATTAACATTTTAAACAGTAAATTTAACTGAACTTATAAATACCCAGATATTTGTTCAATTTTATCAGCCCACTGTGGTGGAACAAAAGTAACATTTCTATCCGACTTTTGACAGTCTTATCCAAGTGGATTTTATCCATAAGAGTTACGCTGTTTCAAAATCGGCAATCACCGCAGAGCCAGCCGATAGGATTTACCATCATCATCAGTTATAAATTGTAACAGTTTTAGCAACCAGATGTTTCAAAAGACTGGAAGTATTTACTACTGTTTACTGTGAACACAGATCGCGGTTTTTTTTCTACATTAACTATTCGAGGTGACATTTGTCCATCCAGGAATCAACCATCAAATGCGGCGTCCCCCTCATAGAAATCTTATTTGTTATAGAGGAAGAGACCCCGATGCCATCACAAGAACAGCTATGCCGTGGACCCCTGAAGGAAAACGAAAGAGAGGCCGACCAAAAACAACCTGGCGGAGGACTGTGGAGGCTGAGATGCACAGAATGAACCAGGATGGCCGCCGACCAAGCAAAGTGGAATCATTATATTGTTGCCCTACAAGACGCCACTAGGTAAGCGTGATTGAGTGGCCACTGTATGTCAGACAGAGAGAGTGAATAGGTTCTTAGTTACAGAAATTACATCACCTTTGGTTTTGCTTAAATATTGTTTACTTACTGAGTAGCATTTAGTTCTTTTCTTTACTGTCTATGCTGTAACATAGTGCTAACTTTTAACCTTTGGGGTTATTAACTTGTTGGGTTCTTTTCTTCTCAATGAGGGGAGGGCACATGTATTCTGTTATTTTTCTATGTTTGAATTCTGAATTTATTTGATCTTTCTTTAGATATTCGATGTTGTAAAGTTTAATGATATAAACAACAAAAGAACTTACCTTTGTGTGTTGGTCCGACCCATACCCAATTTACCGTAGTACATAATTGTGTGTGTGTGTTTAGTTAAACGTATATTTACAGATATATGGAGGGCAAGATTATCTTATACTAAAAGATAGTCGTATAGATAGACTGGACTAGAGAAACTTCTCATTCCAGAGACAGATCTTCTCCTTAAACTATCCACTCCTGAAATCTATTCTCACACCTTTATTTCTCACGAACTCATATCACCATCCACTCTACTCAGGCGGGACCATAAATAACTTTCAAACCTATCTAAATTTACGACATGTTCGGATATGTTTCTTACTTTCACAATCCTCGTATCATTTTTTTTCTTCCCATAAACCTCCATGTCATGTGTATTTAAATATTTAACTCTTAAGTTTCGCTTTTAATTCTCATTCTTTTTAATGTATTTACTTATATTTATTACGTTTATAATGTTGAATCTTTCTCCCTGTAATTTCTTATGCTATATCACAGACTACCTATTGCTATCTCTGTATAATTTTAACTCTGTACCTAGGTACGCTGGCTTGGGCATGTCCGCTGCATGGAAGAGGGTCACATCCCTTAAGATATCTTCTACGGACAACTGGCAGACGGCAAAAGAACGGTTGGACAATCGCTGCTGAGGAGGTTCAAAGATGTGTGCATGACAGACATGATGGCACTGGAAATACATACAGCAACCTGGGAGGATTAAGCTGGCGATCGCACAAAGTGGCGACGCTTCCTACAGCGTCACCTCAGATTGGGCAAAAAGAAGTTCTCACAACAAACAGATAGGAAAGAACACGCCGAAAATAACACCATGTAAACAAAGCAGCTAACGGCTATCACATCAGGGGCGCATTCACATAGTCAGTTATGACTGAAGGGGGTTACTACTACTACTGTTACAGTACTACTACTACTGTTACTACTACTACTACTACTACTACTACTACTACTACTACTACTACTACTACTACTACTACTACTACTACTACTACTACTACTACTACTACTACTACTACTACTACTACTACTACTACTACTACTACTACTACTACCACTACCACTACTGTTACTACTACTAATGTTACAGTACCACTACTACTACTACTACTACTACTACTACTACTACTACTACTACTACTACTACTACTACTACTACTACTACTACTACTACTACTACTACTACTACTACTACTACTACTACTACTACTACTACTGTTACTACTACTACTACTACTACTACTACTACTACTACTACTACTACTACTACTACTACTACTACTACTACTACTACTACTACTACTACTACTACTACTACTACTACTACTACTACTACTACTACTACTACTACTACTACTACTACTACTACTACTACTACTACTACTACTACCACCACTACTACTGTTACAACTACTACTGTTACAGTACTACTACTACTACCACTACTACTAACACTACTATTATTACTTCTGTTACTACTGTTATTACTACTACTGTTACTACTACTACTTCCACTACTACTACTACCACTACTATCACTACTGTTACTACTACTACTACTGTTACAGTAGTACTACTACTACCACTACTACTACTACTACTACTACTACTACTACTACTACTACTACTACTACTACTACTACTACTACTACTACTACTACTACTACTACTACTACTACTACTACTACTACTACTACTACTACTACTACTACTACTACTACTACTACTACTGTTACTACTACTACTACTACTACTACTGTTACTACTACTACTACTACTGTTACTACTACTACTACTACTACTACTACTACTACTGTTACGGTACTACTACTACTACTACTACTACTACTACTACTACTACTACTACTACTACTACTACCACTACTACTACTACTACTACTACTACTACTACTACTACTACTACTACTACTACTACTACTACTACTACTACTACTACTACTACTACTACTACTACTACTACTACTACTACTACTACTACTACTACTACTACTACTACTGTTACTACTACTACTACTACTGTTACTACTACTACTACTACTACTACTACTACTACTACTACTACTACTACTACTACTACTACTACTACTACTACTACTACTACTACTACTACTACTACTACTACTACTACTACTACTACTACTACTACTACTACTACTACTACTACTACTACTACTACTACTACTTTTACTACTACTACTACTACTACTACTACTACTACTACTACTACTACTACTACTACTACTACTACTACTGTTACTACTACTACTACTACTGTTACTACAACTACTATTACTACTACTACTACTACCTCTACTGTTATTACTACTACTACTACTACTATTGTTACTACTACTACTACTACTGTTACTAATACTACTACTACTATTACCACTACCACGACCACTACTACTACCACTACTACTACTACTACTGTTACTACTACTACTACTACTGTTACTACTACTACTACTACTACTACTACTACTACTACTACTACTACTACTACTACTACTACTACTACTACTACCACTACCACTACTACTACTGTTACTAATATCTTGTCTCTTTCTCCTTATAACTTCCTGTGTCTAGCTAACTATATCTTCCTGTCTCTGTATTATTTTATCTCTCTACCTAGATCTTTCTCTTTTTCAACCTATGTTTGTTGTCCCCACCTCCAGCATTATCTATCTAGTTCTCACAAACTTACTATATGCCTTAATCTATCCCTTTTATGTGGGTCATGTTATATCTTTCTATTTCTCTCTCTATGTCTACAACCCTATATCATCAGTTCCACAGAAAAGAGAACAAGCAATAGTCTTCCACAATCCCACAATAGACTGAGATGCATTTTAACACGTTAAAGATTTATAGATCAGATAAGGGTACATGCAGCAGTGTTAAAATGAATGTCCAGGATTTGCTGCAGAAATTCTCGATACGTGAAGAATAGTGAAAGAGGTTCTGGACATCGCTAGTAGCTGTCTAGTATAAACTTTATGGCATTGTATTCTCTTTCTCTATCTCTCTCTGTCCTCCAACCCGGTATTTGTATTTGCTACAAGGATTAAATAGGGAGCCGCGGTAGCATAGTGGTTAATGCACTGGCTTCCTAGCGCAGTGGTCTATGGTTCGATCCCCAGATGAGGCGGAAAATGTTTAGGCCACAAACGGCTCCTGGGTTGACCCAGCCCCAAATGGGTACCAGAGCTACTCTGGGAAGGTTAAGGCGGCCGGCGTGATGCCGACCACATCACCCCTCGTGTGCCGACGGTCAAGATAATATGGGCCTAACACCATATTCCCAATATGCCTCAATGGGCGTGTAACGGGTTCCTTTACCCTTTACCTTTTACAAGGATTAAATGTACACCAGACTGAAGGAACATACAATAAAACGCGATGCTTAACATGATTGTTATGACAGATTTGTATGCTCACAAAATACGAGTTGTTATGACAAATGTGTTTTTAGGGGTGTTTACTTCTTCTTCGCACATTCTCAGACGTTTACTTGAATGTTTTTAAAGAAAGCAGTAGTCAGTTTGAGGCTATTTGAATCTCTATAGAGCTTTTCCACGAGTGGTACTGGTTTCGGCCATATGTGGTTTCTCTGTTCCTCATACGTTGGTCATCTCTGAAGCAGATGTTCAACAGTCATTTTATCAGCACCACAGCTACACTCATCAATAGTTCCTACTTTTAGCTTTATTGAATAGATGATATCTCAATCTGTTGTGGCCCGTGCGGAGTCTGAAGATTATCACTTGTTCTCTTCTGATGAGCTGGTAGTATGCATCATTTCATATGTGTGACCATTTGTTTGTGCATCTGACTCTTTACCTCTTATAAAATATGTATGTTATGATAAATATGTTTCTAGGGGTGCTTAAAAATATGTTTGTTATGATAAATTTGTATTTATGGATCCTCAAGATGCGATAAATGTGTATCTCTGCGTGCTTCAAAAATGTGCTTCTTATTTTAAATGTGTATATATCGGTGCTTCAAAATTATGTGACAATAATACATATTTATCTACAGGTGCTCATAAAATGTGTAATACTGTTAGCACATTACTGCTTTCCTTACGGAGTAAGCGGCCGTGTATAAGCCAGTTTAGCCTTTTTCAACCTGTTTAACCTAGAGGAACCATTGAAATAATTTTCAGGTCGCATGGAACCCCTGCATAAAAATTATTATTTATACAGCTCATGTTATCTTAGCGTGATAAGTAAGTTGTACATATAATAATATTCTTTTGGCCGAATACCATCACCAACCAAGATCTGCTTACTCGGAGCAAGCAAGAGGACATGCACACCATCATAGCTGGCAGACGCTGGAGCTGGGTTGGCCATGTCCTCAGAAGAGACCGCGATGCCATCACAAGAACAGCTATGCTTTGGACCTCTGAAGGAAAACGAAAGAGAGGCCGACCAAAAACAACCTGGCGGAGGACTGTGGAGGCTGAGATGCAAAGAATGAACCAGAGTTGGGGCACTGTACGAAGGATGGCCGCCGACCGGGCAAAGTGGAATCAATTTGTTGTTGCCCTACAAGACGCCACTAGGCGTGATGGCCACTGACTGCTTTGACGGTCGGCGGCTAAGGATCAAAGAAGAAGAAGACATATAATAATCCAATAAAAATTGTCTGTGCTGTTTTGAGTAGACAATGAATTTTTTTTATTTGCTGACTGCCATGCCGGGCTGTTCGGTCACTGCCCATCACTGCAAACGGTAGCATCGCACGGTGTGCAAAGTTAAAAAAAAAGGGGACGTTTAATTTTTTTTTAAATCACTCTCTCTCTCTCTCTCCCGCAACCCCTCGCGACCGTCGCGTAACCATAGGAACCTCGGTTGAGAAACCATGCGCTAGTGAGAGAAAACAAGACATTGGTGGGTACGTCTCCAAAATTAGGATACATATAAATACTATAATAACAGTTGTCAATGTAACATTACTAGTAGTAGGAGTAGTAGTAATATTAGTAGTAATATCAATAGTGGTAGTAGCAGCAGCAGAAGTAGAAATAATAATAATATTAGTAGTAATATTAATAGAAGTAGTAGTAGAAGTAGTAGTAGATGTTACAGTAGCAGAAGAAGTCGACGAAGGCAAAGTTGATCGTAAAAGGAAGAATACAAAGAAGAAGAAGAGAAATAGAAAAAAGAAGAAGAGGAACAAGAATAATAC
>JAMPIV010018143.1:767500-807500 GCA_024509875.1 Oreohelix idahoensis | reverse complement strand
GAAACACCCCTACCCACAAAGTGCTGAACGAGATTCGATTGGATTGGTTGATTTGAGAGGCCGGAATATACAATGTATCTTATTGGAGAATTAGGCGGAAACACAGCAGGAATTTGAACTGAGGATTGTAAAATATAATGTAGTGAAATAAAAGATTGTGTATTCCCAATAATTTGGGTAAGTTGTGAAAATTTATGTTACAAATGTGATATTTGACATGTTTCTTGCTTAGTGATTATAAATGAGGCTGGCAACCTCAACATATGAAAAAAGTATATTCATGAACCACTACTGCAAGTTCTGGGTATTGTTTCTTGCTAGTTGTGCGGGAAAACCCGACAGCAGAAGTGGCCCCAGACTCCAGCTGGAGCACTGATGAGTGATGAAAACATATGTGCCTCAAGTGTAGCATATCATTTTGTGAGATTTATGTAACTTCTTAATGTTAATTCTGGCACAATTCATTATTCACGCTGTCCAGACACATTTCCCAGTTAATACACAGAATAATATTGGTGAATTGTAATCATATTCATCGAGCTACGTTATGTGCTCAAGAATTTAATTCTTATGAGAGATTAACATTGGTGGGTGGACAACGGAAGTGTGAGCCTGTCAGAGAGCTTCACACAAATGTACTTACCAGAGGCATTTGTTTCCTATTTTGTCCAATAGTTTGTGGAACAAAGCTAGTTGTGAGTGAAACGCAGGGAATCAATACCAACCGCCTAAATCGGAGAAGTTGTGTTGTGACGGGGTAGGTACCCTTTTTGGTGTTAATACCTATATGAGTGTCACTAATCATAAATCGTGGACTGGGAAGGATATCAATAATGTTTCCAAGTTAAGTATTACTGACTTAAAGCCCGCCAGAGTTGTTTATTTCTTGGAAAGGTTTTCAATCATGACCCAGGTAGGTTCGTATCCTCTTGAGATGATGTATTTGTGAGTTGTAGTGGTAGGAATATACTTATCTAGTACATCTACGACATATAACTTAACTAAATGTCAATGATTTCAGTAAGCACCTTGTCAATTTATCAGAAGTTTATTTTGGTAATAGTTGAATTTTCCAACAACAGGCAAAACGGTGCAACAATGGTTCAAGTATTTACAAAGATTCAATGTGACAGTTGTTTTCATAGATAATAATCTTTACTCCTTTGATTAATATCCAACATGGAGTAAATGCTTCATCGTCATGTTCATTCTTCAATATTTTCCTTCGAGCAGGTAATTTGTTGGTTAGTGTTATAGTTTGAGGAGTCTCTACTTTGATTATTTCCTCAATTAGTGGCTTCATTTGTTCTTTAGACTAGGCATGGATATCAACTGAGCTCACACTAAAATAAAATAATGTTCGTTCGAAACGTACTTACTTGTGAAAAAACACAATTAAAATCTGTTCCCACAGATTTTACATGAATTAGAAATTTCTTCTTTTTAACTGCAAATATCCTGAGGAAGAATAATGGAGTACGCGGCTGCGTTCTGGTAGTAAATCACAACGAAGGAGCCGGACTTGGGTGACAGACCGGGGGAAGCGCCAAATACTATCCCCGCACGGTTAAAATCACGTCGATATGCAATGCTCAATTCGTACAACTGCTTTGTGGAAATTATTCCTGAGCGGGTTTCAGTGGTGGGCGATTCTGGCCACTGTTTTCATTGGACAAACTTTTATTTTGTTAATTTATTTACTGGTCATTCTATCAAGCGATCTTACTGGGAGTAAGGCTATTCCCATTTACGTCATTATCTCTATGGTAACTCCCGCCGATCGTTAGCGTGGCTTATGCCAAGATTGACATAGTTTACTTTCATCTTATGTCATCCTATGCTCAACGTATCTCGGGTTTATGATTTACCACGAGATGTCGTACTTGCACTGTTTATTTTCTATAGTAGTGAATAATAATTTCTATTATTTTATTATAATTAGTTTCTAGCACGAATAAATGCTATGGTAGTAGGTCATACGACCACAGTGTGAAGACGTGCCCTCTTCACCAAGCAGTGACGAAAATCACAGCTGCAGGACTCACCTAAAAGTTAAGTGCTTATAAAAAGGCACCAGCAAAAAGGACATAATTTTTCTGAACTATATCCTCACCCTAAGTCTCTGTGAAGAGAAAATTTGATTCTAATATAAAAGTCACCAGCAGATTATTTATTTTAAACTGTTAATACTAATTGATTATTAAATTTGTTACCTGTTGTTTTAAAACTAAACAATCATAGTCGATTCATTTTTTTATATGTATAAAAGTAAACGTATGAGCCAGAACATTTAATATATATCTCTATACCTATACATATATTTACCTCTAAACAGAGTTATATCACTATAAGAGGAATTCGCGGAATAAACTCAGCTGGGGGCTTGAACGGGCTAAAAACCATTGCTTAAGTTCTTCACAAAAGGCGACGGACAGATATAAGTTAACCATTGCTCAGCGCTATGTCGCATGGTTCTTGACTTCTGAATTATCTTGTGAATACTCCCTTCGGATAGAAGCGCCACTATACTTCTATCTACATCTCTGCCAAGAGTAATCTTGAGCGAAGGTAAACACCTTTGACGACCAATTTAGATACTCTTGAGTTTTGGCCATTGTTGGACCACTACTGCAAAGCAGGGGAAGCAATCCGTGACAGTTCTCTTTTCCATGTCTTCTTTATTCCCTTCACGTCTGTCTTTCGTTATTTTTTCCATGTCTTATTTATTCCTTTCATGTCTGTCTGTACTTCTCTTTTCTATGTCTTCTTTATTCCTTTCACCTCTGTCTTTAGTTATCTTTTCCAAGTCTATTTTTATTGGTCTACTTATATTCTATTTTTACTAAGAGTATTCCAGAACAGGGACTTCCTTGTAATGCTGTCAACAGATTTCTTAAACTGTGAACTATTCAACACCAACGCTACCCCTCAACTTTTATCGCTGGCGTTTATCTTGTTGTTTTCCATAACTTCCACATTAATGGTCTTGTCATACCAATTCAATCCTTCTATTCTACACAAGCACCCTTTCATGAAAGTACTTGTATGTATAGTTCTGGATGTCATTTGTATTGTTCTCTTTGTTTCGTAACCATATAATAGGACTGTAGTGACACTTCAATTGACGTTTCTGGTTTTTGTGTTGAACTTGATTTGTTTTGATTTCTATTATGGGGTGAATGCTGATCATTTATTTTAATTAAACAGAAAGAGAAGAATGAGAAAAGACTACAACAGACATCACAATTTGACCCCAATCGAGCGACAGTAGCTGGGTGAAGGTCTGATTAAAGAATTTTTATTTTTTATAGAGTTCAGGGTTAAATAAAATGTCTGATTAAAGAATTTATTTTTAGTAGAGTTTTCAGTTTTGAGGGTTAAAAATGTTGGCTATATATAGTAGCTTTGGAAATATTGATCACTAGTCGAGGCTGATGACCTAGAAGACCCACGTGATTGTACTATTAGGAAATTATTTCCCTCATGTGTCTCTGAAGTCTGTTTTAAATTTAGAATGTACACTTCTCTCTTCCTTCTACCGCTCTTTGTTTTTTTTTTTTCGTAGAGGTAGCGTTCTGGCTCCCATATTTTAACCCATTTTCATTTCCTAATTTGTTATATATATTTCGCTCCCATTCTTTGCTGTTTCTTTTTAAGCTTCAGCAAATTTAAAAAATATCATGAATGAATTATTGTACTTTCATATTGTGTGTGTGTTTTTTTTTCTCTCATAATGCATACTTTAGATACTTTTAATTTTGCATGCTTTGTCTTTCATTCTATACGTTTAGCTTTGTTCAACGTTGAATATTGTAGATGTCTTTCATTCGAAATGCATAATACATGTTTTAGCTTTCTTAAATGTAAATGCTCCTGCACATAATCCCTCTGTGGATGGGAAGGAGCGAAGCTCCTGACCGGGTTGGAAGGAAAGTCCTCTGACCCCCCAGCCTCGCAATGACATGTCATTGGGCCAAAAGGGCTGGAAAGTTCGAGTGCCGCTGGTTAGAAGAAAAAAAAAATGTAAATGCTTTAGTCGTATTTCATACTATGTGTGTTGGCCATGGTAAGTGTTTACTTTCATACAATATGTGTTAGCATTTTTTCCATGCTAAGTGTTTACTTTCATATTAAATGTTTCAGCTTTCCTTCAAGTTAAATGTTTACTTTCATACTATATGTTTTAGCTTTCTTCCATGCTAAGTGGTTACTTTCATACTAAATGTTTTAGCTTTCTTCAGTGCTAAGTGGTTACTTTCATACTATATGTTTTAGCTTTCTTCCATGCTAAGTGGTTACTTTCATACTAAATGTTTTAGCTTTCTTCAGTGCTAAGTGGTTACTTTCATACCAAATATTTTAGCTTTCTTCAGTGCTAAGTGGTTACTTTCATACTAAATGTTTTAGCTTTCTTCAGAGCTAAGTGGTTACTTTCATACTAAATGTTTTAGCTTTCTTCAGAGCTAAGTGGTTACTTTCATACTAAATGTTTTAGCTTTCTTCAGTGCTATGTGGTTACTTTCATACTAAATGTGTTAGCTTTCTTCAGTGCTAAGTGGTTATTTTCATACTAAATGTTTTAGCTTTCTTCAGTGCTAAGAGGTTACTTTCATACTATGTTTTAGCTTTCTTCAGTGCTAAACGCTTTCCTTCCTACTGTATGTGTTAACTTTCTTCCATGCTAAATGATCTTGTTTTTGTGTGTGTGTATGAACACGGCGCATGGAAAGCGTCTTCAGTGGATTTATAAAGTATCTCCAGCTTTATGAGCAGAAACATAAAGACACTGACTTAAGTTATTTTGTATTGTTTCCGCTGAAGCGAAAGAATTTTTAACTCTTTGTTTATTTTCACAGTCGGGGCCTACTAGTTGGTTTTGTTCCTTGATGTATGAATTGATGTAATGGTTAACTTGATATTTGATCAGTTATTGTTTGCTGAGATTTTTTAAATTCTTTTCTTCTATACAAGCTAAAGAGAACTTTAATAAATTTTAACCTTTATTTATTGCGCTGTTCAAGACCTTCATTCATACCTATTTAAGCTCTTACTATTTCTCTATCTGTCTGTGAGAAAGAAGAGAGAGCGGGTGATACTTAAGTCTACATAAGGGAGTTGTGGGCTTGGACAGAGTGATAGAGTTAATAGACCTCCTACCAGGTCGTCTTAAGTTCTCCCTAATTTCACACCTTATCTGTGTTTGCTCTATAAATCTTGCAGTTCACTCACTTTGTCTTAGTCAACAAATACTCTAATATTACACACTCACGACACATAGAAGGTCAGCTGCAATGGATCTCAGACGTCTTCTGTCTCTTGTCTTGATGGTGCGTTCTGATAGATTCTTGCTTGTCCATCTCTTGATGGTGCGTTCTGATAGATTCTTGCTTGTCCATCTCTTGATGGTGCGTTCTGATAAATTATTGCTTGTCCATCTCTTGATGGTGCGTTTTGATAGATTCTTTCTTGTCCATCTCTTGATGGTATCTTCACACTTAAAGCGCCGTCTTCGTCTTATGCGTTAGTCTTTAACTCTGTCTTCCAATATAAACTTCAATAGGTGTTACGTATTTTTACACGACCACAACATTTTAGCTGTCTAATTTTGATCTCTTTCATTCATTCTTCTGTCTGATTTTTGATCTTCTTCATGCAGAAGATAAGCAAAAAACATACAACGAGAAACATCTTGAAATCTGGATACAAACACGTAAAATAAGGATTGTCATAATTATTTTTAGGAGAGGACAAAAATAACTACCGAAAGTACAATTCAGTGTTCTAATTAATATAAAAGGTCATAATATTTTAAAGGCAAAACAAAAGTAAGACATTTGGGAAAATAAAACCAAAATAGATCCCTCCAGGCAACATAGATGGAAAGGGAGTGAAGCTGGATCAAAACTAAAGAAAGCGACCTTTACCTTAACTAGCCATGATGGACTTCTCAGGGGACTACTTGGGTCTAATTCTGCAGCTAAGACTTTTGCTGTGAACCCCTCATGTCTCAGTTCCGTGAGCAGATTTATATGTTTGACAATTTAAAGCAAACTACTCATCTAATCTGAATTGACACGACACTGTCTGCTCAATCATTATAACCTTGTGGGAAGACGTGTGGAAGTAGAACAGTCCCAACTAAGATGGTTTGGCCATGTCTGCAGAATGGGAGAATATCGGCTAACACGACAAGTATGGGAAACTTAGAGCCAGGGATCAAGACCTCTTTGACGACCCAGAGTTCGCTGGGAGGACAACATCAGACAATCTCTGAAAAACCGAGGACTAGAATGGAACCAAGCCAGGAGGAAGATAGCCGATAGGATAGTATGGCGCTCTTTCTTCCCAACATCTACACACGGTAGAAGAGGAACGACTAAGTAAGTAAGTAAGTGATGACGTGTGGTACAGCACAATGTCTGGCCGCGTGTGAGGCTTTCTGGTTTACTTAACAAACGCTGTTTTGGGATGTACATAAGGGTGTCCCTAAAGTCCGTGTGCAATTTTAGACTTTAATAACTGTGGATGTACACATGACAGAAGCACAATATAAACAGCATATAAAGGTATAATTTGTGCAGTTTTAAAATGTTAGTGTTATTACGTTTGAGTTGTTGCTGAAAATGGCGACAGTAAAAGAATAGATTAACTGTGTGTTGGAAAATCGGACAGAATGATATGTCACGAAAGATGGCACTTATGTTAAAGTCTACAAATGTAAACTGTATTGCGTTAAAACTTGATAAATTATGCTTTTAAATTCCATTTACAACCTTCTATCATACGTACATCTAAAAGTTATTAAAGTTTAAAGTAGCACAAGGACTTTTGGGACACCCTGTATTTATATATGACTGTCCAACATTCTGTATCCGTGCTGTTTATTACTGTTTCTAAACTGCAATGAGAGATGTGGAATATCTTCCAAAATGAGAATGTGGACTACTCATCTCACAGTCCGTCTGCTGTTCTGTAGTACGGGCTAATTTCATGTTCTTTTTTAATCACTTTTATTTAACTTCACCTATGCGTCATATATTAGTCCCCTTTCAAAATGTTTGATGTTCAAAATTTCTTTGTTACGCTCATTGTAGAGAACTGTAACTTTGAATGCGGCTCTCTTGCTTTGTACATTTTAATGTGGCATGTTTTGACCGGCATTGATTCAGTCGATATTATTTAATAACTAAAACAATTTACAAATAAGGTAGAAATAACAGCATTACAGTACGTGTTTTAAAGTAAAGGAAATAAATAACTGCAAGTGCATACTGAGTCTTGTCTTTGAAGGGGTGGGCGTCGGATGGTGAATGCTGATGCGTTGATTACCTTAGTGTGTATCTTTAAACAACTTGGTCAGGGAGTTCTTTTGTTTTAAACACAGCTGTAGAGATAACCAACTTTCTTGTGAGCTTTACCTTACCTATTTAAAATTATCAAAGGATATTTCATTCAGAGATGAGTTTCACACAAGAGAGGTGATATCGGTATGTATTATATTCTTGTGAACTGTAGGAAGATTTACTGATTAATGACAACTGGCCACCCACGTTTATCCAGTTCAATATACTAAGTCATCCCTCTTTTACTGTGAGGTGTAGATATTTGGAGGTAGGAGCGCTATATTGTCTTCATTCTGGCCTGGTTCCATTCTTTTTTTTTTTTTGGTTCGGTTTTTGCCTTCTTCTGGCGAAGTGCGTTCCTTTCAACCTATTTCGTTATATCAGAGCTCATTTACCATCCCAAAAAAAATAAGTCAACTCTGTTGACTGCTAATCCGATCAGCGTTGATAGATACTAAGTCATTAAAAGGACCAATATTATCTATCTGCTAGCATAAAGCCCCAAAAAGGACTCGCCAGCTACGCCAATGCCCGATTTGCGTGTATACTGTTGAATGCGCGCCCATTCTAGTCCTCGATCCTTCAGAGATTGCTTAATGTTGTCCTCCCAGCAAACTCTCGGTCGTCCTGGAGGTCTAGATCCCTGGCTCTTTGTTTCTCATACTTTGTCATGGTAGCCGATCTTCTTCCATTCTGCAGACATGCGCAAACCATCGTAGTTGGGACTGTTCGACTTGAGTCTGCATTGGCTAGGTTTTGAGGCCTTGTCTTATCGTTTGGTTGTGGACCATATCTCTTCTTGTTATTTCAACAACCTTCCTCAGATACCTCATTTCTGAGGTTTGGAGCTGGCTCTTGTGGGTTAATATACGAAATATTTATTTTCTGTTTTTTTATTTTATTTTAATTTTCTTAGCGTATTACTGTAGGTAAACATTTTAAGAGTGGATTCCTAAAAATAGTTGTTTGCTTTAACTGTTCATGTCTGAGAAGACTCTGGTTTCCTTCAGTCCACGTGAGCAGGATGTGCAAGAATCCCACCGCCCCTTAGCGCCATTAATTCGTTCTTGAACAATCGAGGGCTAACAGAAGAAGCGCTAAACAAAAATGTTTGTCCAATAGAATTAATAGAAAACAAATAAGTTCCTTCCCAAGGCCCGGAAAAGAATAGAAAAATTAAGCAAAAAGGTGGTACCAAACAAAAAAATCTAAGTAGTTAACATTTACTTACTACTTTTACATATCAAACATGTTAAACATAAACAAAATATTATGTATGTATTGTTTGTACAAAAAATATTTTAAAAATATTATAGGACTTTAATCTCGACTACTTCCGTCGCTTTTGGCTAATGTTATCACAGCAGAGCCGACTTCATCATTAGACGACTCTTTAGCAAAATCGTTTGCAAGTGTTGAAAACGTGTTTCTGGCTCCAGATGTAGAAGGCACTACTACTTGATCAATGAGGGCAGAAGATATTGAAGGAGGTTTTAATAAAAAAGGAATCGATCTTGCTCTTCTTGACCACCTTTTTACAGGCTTTTCTTTAATTTGCAACGTATGTCACCTTCAAATCTTGCAATCGATTTTTCGATCACTTGCATATGAGCAATAGCTCTGAAACTAGGCATAGTTGTGTATTCCCGATGACAATACAATAAGCAGTCGTAAAAATAATAAAATGAATAAAATTAATATTAATTTTATTTCTTTGTATTGTTTCTTCAGTGAAATGGGCGATAACTGCAAATAATCTAGGTGTATTCTTTAGAACAAGATTGTCTCTTTTGAGAGAAATATTGAAACTTCTCTTCTCCCCTCCCCCCCCCCCCCCCCGCCCCCACCCCCCCCATTAACCCCTTATGTAAGGATTAAAAGAAACCCCCCCCCCCACACACACACACACACACATACACTAGCGCGCGCGCGCGTGCACAGACATATACGCAACTGACAACTACATTTTAAAAAACGTAATTTACAACTCTTATCAAAATTTAAAAATAAAAATGAAAAAATTTTGTTTTTAACTTTCCGTGTAATATACTGCATAATGAAATCCACCTCCTGTGCTCTGGACTCGTTTATCGCAAACTGATAATGTCATTAGCGGATCAATTACTGTTATGATTAAAATTCATAACATGTATGTCGATATCAATACGGTTCGACAAGTCGTCATATTTGTTTATGACCGGTGACCCTTGGTTACAGGAAGTACGTCATGACTTTTGGGTCGAGTAGCAGACGCCTAGAGGAGCGGTCTGTTAAAGTTAGCGATCTGTCTAACAGTCTCTTTGCTGTGTGTTCTTCAAGGCAGGAGGACGAGTTTTTTACAAGCTCCTGAGAATTATTATACTTCACTCTCGATTCCTACATTGTTCGACCACTAGCTCATCCATACATCTCCGTGTGATGAGTCTAGTTTATGTATGATATTAATTCATATGGATGTCAGGAAAGTGAGTACAAATATATTTATGAGAAATCTGTCAAGGACAGTGTAGTAGTGACGGACGACATGGAAGTTTACTGAGGACTGTATTTCCATATTTAGCCAATGTATTGTATGGCTTTACTGAAGAGATTTGAGGAGCATTGTGGATGTCATTAAACTGTATATTTGAAATCGTCCAACCTGGCCTTCGTGATGATATTATTCTTTGGTGGAGAAAGGCTGTGTGCGGGGACTAACTACATACCCCTATATGGACATTGGCCTGAGTAAACCTAATACTCATATAAATATTATAAAACAGACCCGCAACATCTAAAATGGAGGCCGCAAGCCGGGATCTGAGTTACACCCTAAAAATGGGTAGGCCAAGCTCAAAGCCGGAGATCCTGAAGGGAATATCGCTCACTTTTATCAAGAAATATGTTTCAAGTCAGTGGATTTCGTTTTTCGAAAGTATCGAAAATTTCCAAGATGGCGGTGCATGTCGTCTGCTAACATGTGTGAGGTTATATGAACATTAATTGCAGTTCAAAGTTTCCAGTGTACTGCGGAAGTTGAACATATTCAAGTATCAAGTATTTTCTGCAGAATTGTACTTGCAAATATTCAAGTTTTATGTCCGAGGATGGCCTATTTTCAAGAATACGACGGACCAAAGCGTAGTCCTGTTCGAGTGAGCTGTTTGTGAATTATAGACCTAACCTGGTCTACACTGAAAGTTTTCATCGTTCCCTGGAGAAAGAGGCGTTGAAACCAGGAGGATTTTTTTTACTGGCCAAACAGATAAGTACATTTAAGGTTACATGCAGCGTGAGATTCTGATGGTCTTGTTTGCCAGAGTTTTTTTTCTCTATGTATTTTTGTATCCATATGTTTGTGTGAATAGTGGGACTCGTATGTAGGGTCGAGAAAGATTCATGAGCGTTTTGTAGGGTTTGGTTTATGATTTTCTCAAAATGTGGGGCCGGCATTACAAAGCTGTGAGTTATCTGCTGCTATTGAGATTATCATTACCACTGTTTGTTAGTTGTGCAGTATTGTTAATTGGCAAGTTTTTTTTGTGGTTAAGTTTTCCTTCATTATTGTTTGTGATATTGTCGCTCTAACCTTGCTATCCTTTATTTATTAGATGTCATATATGTTGTAAATTCGTGCTTGTCTTGTCATAAGTGTGATAGATCTGCATTTTGCTTATTTGTTCCACAATTCATACATTTCTGCCTTATGTCTGCATTTGCATTATCTTCATTTAGCTCCTGTCACTGTATTCAGTCATCTTGTTTGTATCTCTGTTCTTTTGTTGCTCCTAGTATAACATCTATAATAATATCTATTATTACATGCAGTTGGGTGATTTTGAAGTGGTGAAATAATTGTTGAATATATTGCTCACATATTCATTATATAATATTTGCATTATTGTTTAGCTATTGTAAAGCACAATAATTGTAAATTATGGCGACCTTGGAGTATTTTATGAAAATTGGTAAAGAATTTGGAATGGAGGGTGAAGCTTTGAGGACTTATGCAGACAATGAGCTCAGAAATCAAAGAAAATTAGATAGAGAGGACAAAGCTGAACAATTAGCTGAAAAAAGGAGAGAAGAAGAATTGGCTGAAAAAGGAGAGAAAGAGAATTGGCTGAAAAAAGGAGAGAGAAAGAAGAAGAATTTGCTGAAAAAAAGGAGAGTGGAAGAAATACAATTGGATGGAAAAAGAAGACAAGTGGAAATGGCTCTTGAAGAAAAACAATTGGCCTATACTCAGGCTAATTAAAAGCACAACAAGCTCAGGCCGAAATAAAAGCACAACAAGAGCTTAGGATGGCAGAATTTGAGTTGGAAAAATTGCGACTTCAACAACTACAGGTTAATCCTATGAATGGTGAAGCTGGAAAAAAGATCATGCTTCCACTTTAAAGCTCAATTTGCCAAAATTTAACTCATATATCGACGATATTTCATGCTTCTTAAATAGATATGAAACATATTGCCAAGAGTTTAAAATTGATAGAGTTACTTGGTCTAGTAGACTCATGAATTTATTAGTGGGTGATGCTCTTACTGCAGTCTGTACTATGGATGATCAGACTAGAAATGACTATGAGGCTGTAAAAGCCTTGTTGCTGAAGAAGTATCAATTGGATGAAAATGGTTATAGGATCAAATTTAAGTAATTATTACCAGATTCAGCAAAAGATTTTACTGAATTTATCTCATCTATTAAGCTGTACTTTTCTAGATGGGTTGATTTGTCCAAGAGTGAAAAAAAAAACTTTTGAGGGTTTGGCTGATTTGATTCTGAGAGACAAACTGTTGTCTTCAATTAGTGGGGAATTTTTGTCATTCATACAGGAGAGTAAACCTGAAACATTATCCACTATGGAAACTGTCGGACGCCAATATCACATCGCTCATCTGGGTAGGAACCTTAGTAGAAATACCATTAAGGATTCCTTGCCAGTGGCATCTGCCAGGACTGTAAACTATAATCCACCTAGGCAGAGATCAAACAGTATGGACAGGAACTATCGACTAAATAGAGATCATAACTATGGCACTAACAGAGGCAGATACAATTTTAACAAAAGATCACAACAGCCTCTAAGAAATTTTAACTCTTATGATGATGGTTATTTTCATCAACCATCATCATTCAGGCCTAATGATTAATAGTACAGAGGAGGATATAATGCTAGATCAGGCAGAGGACAAAGGTCCTTTTATAGAAATAATGACAATTCTTTTAATAACAGAGGTTCTCAACAGAACAATAACTTCAGACAGTCAAGAAATCATGAACTATCAAATGCTGTCGTACATGTTAGTGACAATAATATAGTTCAGACTAATAATAGTATATCTCATGCAAATGCATGTAGTGTGGATTTGTCGAACAGTACTAATTGTTCTGAATGCAATTCTTTTTTTCAACTAGCAGGCGTCCCTTGGCTTTTATGTGGACATCCTTTACCAGTCATGTCCTCATATGATGGAACAGGTTCACTGGTATTTAATAAGGGTTTTGTGAACAACCAACTTGTGTCACTTCTCAGGGACACTGGATGCACAACGATTGGTGTGCGCAGGTCGTTGGTAGATCAGTCAGATTATACAGGAAGGGAGGTGAAATGCATTACATTTGGTAGCACAGTGGAATACTATCCAACTGCGGAAGTATTTTTGGATACCCCATACTTTACACGGAGAACTCTCGTGTGCCTGTTGAATAACCCTATTGCCGGAATAACATTGGGAAATATTCCTGCTCGTCGTGAATGCACAAAGAAAGATATTGAAAAATGGGAACAACAGCATCTGATCAGTGCAAATGCTGTCATAACCAGAGCTCAGGATCGTGCTGAATTGGATCATCACAATCAAATTTAAATGTGGTAGATGAGGTGATGAATGATGAGAGTGAAACTGAGGAGTTGGTTACTGATGAAGAAAATAATGATGAGGTGAAGGAAAATAATGATGAGGAGGAAGAGGAAAATGATGATGACCTACAGGTGGCACTTATTGGTAAGGATTCATTCATTCAGAGACAGAATGATGATGAGTCCTTAAAAAAAATTTTTCAGGTTGCAAAATCAGATGATGTGATGTTTGATGAGAATGGTAAACATTGGTACACCTTAAAGAATGGTATTTTGATTAGACATTTTCAAGATTCTACATCTATAAAAAAAACAGATCAGGGTACCAGCTTGTTTTCGACCTTTCGTTTTACAACATGCCCACGATATTAATTGTGCTGGTCATTTAGGAATCGCTAGAACAAAAGAGAGAGTTTTGTCACATTTTTTTGGCCTGGTGTGACAAAAGATGTCAAGGCTTTTTGTCGCACTTGCACAGTTTTCCAAGGTTTGGCAACTAAAAGGCCAAAACATAATGCGCCTATTCAGGCATCCGATATTTCTTTGCGTCCCTTCGCAAAGATGGCTATTGACCTTATTGGTCCATTAAAGGTCGCGTCAGCTAGAGGGCATAAATATGTGCTGACATTCATTGATATGTGCACACGCTGGTCAGAAGCGATACCTCTTAAATCTATTTAAACTGTTGACGTAGCGGATGCGCTATTTTTAATTTTCAGCAAATTGGGTTTTCCCGAAAACATTTTATCGGATCGGGGAACTCAATTCGTCTCTGACGTAATGAAACAAGTGATTAAAGAGTTCGATATTGATCGTTCTCTTAGTTCAATCTATCACGCCGCCTCGAATGGTAAAATTGAGCGGCTCAACAGAAGTTTGAACCAGATGTTGGGTAAAGTTACGACTAAGTATCCACAGGATTGGGATCGAGTTTTGCCTGCAATTCTCTTTGCATATAGAGAAATTCCCAACGAACACACCGGGTTTGTGCCATTCGAGTTAGTCTTTGGTGCTAAACCTAGAGGACCTATGTCCATTTTAAAACAACTGCTGGTGGGAGCTGACATGAATGAAGATGTTCAAACCTCTTACCAATAAGTTGTCAACTTGAGAAAAAAAATTATTGACGCAAGCCAAATAGCAGTGGAGGCGTCAGAAAAGGCGAAATTAAAGGCTCGTTTGTTTGCCAATCAAAATAAGAAACTGCGCCAATTATCGCCAGGTAATGAGGCCTATGTATTACTACCTAGTAAAGACAATAAATTACTTGTGTCTTCGAGAGGACCTTATACAATTATTGATAAATTGTCGGATGTTGACTATATTTTATAAATATCATTGCACCATCAAATTCACCAAATAGTTTTCCTATGGCCTTGATTAGTAAAAAAGATAAATCTATTCGTATTTGCATAGATTTCAGGCGCTTAAATGCCCTGACAATTCCAGACGCGGAACCTTTACCATTGTTAGATTCTCTTCTGGACAAATTAGCTACTGCTACTTTCTTTACAAAATTTGACTTGTACAAAGGCTATTGGCAAGTGCCATTACCAGACAAAGTTAAGCATTATACAGCTTTCGCTACACCTCTAGGATTGTTTCAATTCAATTTTATGTCGTTCGGTCTTGTTAACGCTCCTGCTACCTTTGTTTGCATGATGCGTAAACATTTCTTTGACCGTGAGGATTTAATCACTTATATTGATGATATTTGTCTATTCCATCAAACTTGGGAAGAACATGTTATGTGAATTCAGTCTTTCTTGAATACCTTGCGTCTTCATAATCTTACTGCTAGACCTTAAAATACCAGAACAGGATTTACGGAAATTTCTTTTCTTGGTCATAAAGTAGGAGGTGGGTTTCTTAAACTTAAGGATTCCACTATCTCGAAAATCTTGAATCTTGAAATTCCTCGAACTAAGAAACAGGTTCGCAGTCTGTTAGGCTTGGTACATTTCTATAGAAAATTCTTGCCTAATTTTTCAGATATTACCTCAATTCTGTCTTCGTTGGTGAAGAAGAACTCGCCAAACTAGATCATTTGGTCGCATGCGTGCGATGTCTCCTTAAATTTACTTAAATGCTCTTTTTCTAAATCACCAATTTTGAGATTACCTGACGCTCGATTTCCTTTTACCCTCAGAGTAGACGCCTCTGCAAAAGGCATCGGTGGAACGTTGATGCAAGAATTTGAAGGCTACATGCACCTAACAATGTATGTCAACCGAAAATTGTCGCCCACAGAGCAGCGGTATCCCATTGTGGAAAGGGAACTGCTGGCGATCGTGTTTTGTTTCACCAAGCTGCAACGGTACCTGATGGGAGCCCGATTCACCCTGGAAACCGAAGGCATTGTCATATCTCAAGACAGCGATATTTCAAAAACGAAAGGGCTGCCAGAGCCTCGCTCGCTCTTCAACCATACGATTATGACATCAAAGCCATTAAGGGTAGCCAAAATGTCTTGGCTGATGTTCTGTCACGTTGCATAAAAGACCCTATATCACCTACCAATTCTACAAATACAGGTGACCCACAGAATTCCAACTAACCCATGAACAAACTTCATGATGTCTTGATCAAGAAACTATTACATGTATGATGACGTGTTCGTATGACACTGCGATGAAGAATATTATAACATTTTGTACGCTAACTTTACTGAAAACTAATCTACATGGTTGCAGATTCAAAGAAAGAAACAATGCTGATATGAGTAAGCGGTTCACACAGCAACAGGATGATGATGAATTCTCCAATGCTCAGAATGGTGTAATATCTTGTTGAACTCAGGTCACTCGGTATAGATGTTGTGCCTGAATGACAGTGCTTATAGGCAAGTTACAGACTTCCGAACACATATCACGTGAAATGTTGAAAATGTTGTCATTTCCAGACAGTTTAGTGCGGACATGTATTGTCAATTTTAATTAGAATAACCAACGTCTCCATATTAAGGGACACAACTCTGAGATGACTGACTCGAAGTATCAAGGGGACATAACAATTAAATTACCTATTTAACTAGTTTACGTTTAATGATTACTGTGTGTATTAACATTTGGATTCGTACTGACATACTATCTCATGGAGAACAATCATGGACATTGTCAACGATGGATTTCAACATACGTCTAAAAACAGTGTATGAACATTTCCTAATTAGCTGAATGACATTGCACTTTGGACTTTGACTACTATGTGTAATATTAAGTGGTGATTAATGTGAATTCACTAGAAATTGTTGGGTTTTGACACAAATCTATGTCACACTCACACTAAACTTTGCAACATTAATTGGCAAATACGCCATACTATTATCTATTGGTACAACACATAAGCATAGTCTTATCTATTGCTCACACAAATGTGTCATATATAAGATAACCTTGCTTCTCTTACCATTAATATGTTATACTGATGACATATAATTTTGAGTTACACATATTTTTGATCGATTCACAAAAATGAAGCATTCACTCATTTCATTGGTTGATTGTTTGCCTCATGTCATCTATTGTCTCTATTACATAATTGTATTAATTTTAATGCTTTGCATTATGACTATTAATTAATATGAGATTAATTGACTACTGTTACTTGACGTGACAGATAGGTGTTCTTTGGACGGTGTGCGGTATGGGAGTGCCTGGACTGATACCATCATTTTTTTAATGATGTTGGATGTTTTGGTGATAGCTACCTCACATTGTTGTTAAAATAATTCTGTCCTTTGTAGTCGATGGCTTTAGTAATTTTTTGCTAATGTCCACACATTGAGAGTGTAATTGTCTACTCTGTGGCACAAACCTTGGTGCCATGCTACTTTATTCTAACAGTGAAATTTGATGATACCATCTTTTCATTCCAGTGATGTTGAAACTCACATCACGGAAATAATGAAAACTTCGTTTCCATTTTTTCCGGGGGAATGCGGGGAGTAAATGTTATGAATAAAATTCATAACATGTATGTCGATATCAATACGGTTCGACAAGTCGTCATATTTGTTTATGACCGGTGACCCTTGGTTACAGGAAGTACGTCATGACTTTGGGTCGAGTAGCAGACGCCTAGAGTAGCGGTCTGTTAAAGTTAGCGATCTGTCTAACAGTCTCTTCGCTGTGTGTTCTTCAAGGCAGGAGGACGAGTTTTTTTACAAGCTCCTGAGAATTATTATACTTCACTCTCGATTCCTACATTTTTCGACCACTAGCTCATCCATACATCTCCGTGTGATGAGTCTAATTTATGTATGATATTAATTCATATGGATGTCAGGAAAGTGAGTACAAATATATTTATGAGAAATCTGTCGATGACAGTGTTCTGTGACGGACGACATGGAAGTTTACTGAGGACTGTATTTCCATATTTAGATAATGTATACGGTGGACACAGGACATTGAAGACACCTTGAACATGACAATGGAGGTGGCAGGAGGGCTGGCTAGAGATCGAGAGTCTTTCAGGCGGGCTGTGATGAGAGCGACGTTCTGCAAAGGGCATGCTACATGATGATGATGATGGTGAGCCAATGTATTGTATGGCTTTACTGAAGAGATTTGAGGAGCATTGTGGATGTCATTAAACTGTATATTTGAAATCGTCCAACCTGGCCTTCGTGGTGATATTATTCGTTGGTGGAGATAGGCTGTGTGCGGGGACTAAATACATACCCCTATATGGACATTGAATTAATATTAGACAAACATAAAGGTATGTTTTCAAGCGCTCGTAAGAAATAAAGAAGTAGAACACCAGACAGCAGAAAAACAACAGACGCGAGTGACTTACCCAGGGTTCGAACCCCGTACCTTCCGTACGACAATTCAGGCGCTCGTAAGAAATAAAGAAGTAGAACAAAAGACAACAGAAAAACAACAGACGTTAGTGGCTTACCCAGGGTTCGAACCCCGTATCTTCCGTACGACAAAGCCTGAAAACATACCTTTATGTTTGTCTAATATTAATTTTCTGTTTACAGGCCTCGGGTTTCCCTTCCTTATATGGACATTGGCCTGAGTAAACCTAATACTCATATAAATATTATAAAACAGATCCGCAACAATTACATTTGACTTAAATGTAAAACAACAACAACAAAAACGCTAAAAAGAAGAAAATAAAAAAATATTTAATTATAATTTAGTAGACACTTATAGATAAAATATATGATAAGCGCTTAAGCGCCCCACGCTTTTTGTCAATTTGATGTTACATTTTTTTCATGCAAGCTATAAACTCCGTGAAAAATTATCTATGGCTTTTTAGTGCATTAAAGGCCTGTGTTTAAAATATTTTTAAAAATATTTTTTATTCTCCTCAAGAAGCACCTTGTAGCAATTAAGACCTTTTTCTATATTACTGATGACCATAGCCCTGCATTCCATTTTGGGTTCATGCTTCATTATGCTAGCAATGCCAAATCTTCTTGGCCATCCCACCACCCTGAATGCACTTGAAAGTAATATTTCTGCCTCCCACGGAATTTTGCGGACAGCGTAAGATCGAATTCTTAAAGCGTATAACGGGCATAGTGCGTACATTAGGAAGTTGAGGGGTTTCACTTTCTTTCTTTTCCTGACGAAGGCCTTGTGGCCGTAACGTAGACTACTTTCTTTGTCCTTTGTCCTCGTAAGACGAAATACCTTTTTTCGATTTTTTTTCAAACCCGTACATTAGGAACAGCATTAAATCGAAAAAAGCGGTAATCGAACAGCGTAAGACCAAGGGATTGCTGTAAAAGCTATCATCATTTTTTTACATTTTTGTGTTGATAATAACAGTGTATGCAAGCAGCTATTATTTAAAATTTCTTTCCAAGAATAATCTGTATCTATTTATATTGTTTGCTTTTATTTTTACCATGAAACTCTATCTTCTTTGCATGATTAAACTGTATATATTTACTTTGTTTGTTTGTTTTTTAATCATGAAATTTCTTCATCTAATGACTTGCTTCTCATCAAAGTGTTTTAGCTATGATATTTCACTTATGTCGTAAACTTCAGATTTTTCAGTATTTTTAGCCCGGACTGTTTATTTTAACTGTTCAGTTTATATGTTCCAGATTCTATTTATGTCCGCTTGTGTAACGTCCGCTTTCAAATAAATACTTAAGGTTATTTGTTCACCTGTAATATTGTTTGTACAATATTTGTGTGTCCTTCGATTTGATTATTTGTTTGCTGAATCCCAACATACGCCGAGGCCGCTAACCTACCGCATACTGGCGGAGTCAGTCTCTCTCCCTAAAGCTTACAAGAAATGTCTTCAGAGCCCGCCACAGGTGGAGCTGATGGTTGTCGCGATTTACAATAGATTTTCTCGCTTTCCCCTCGAGCGGCAAAAAACACGTGACAAAGGACAATCTCCAAGGAAAAATTACTTATTTTTATTATTATATTTAATTTTGTATAAAGATGTGTAAAATTTTTTATATAATACGACTTGATAACATTTAGCTTATTGCGAGGACATAGGAAGAGAGAGAGAGAGAGAGAGAGAGAGAGAGAGAGAGAGAGAGAGAGAGAGAGAGAGAGAGAGAGAGAGTGCATCTGTGAGAGAGAGACAGAGAGAGAGAGAGAGAGGATAGAAAGAGAAAGCAAAAAACCGAAGGGGATTGAATTCGTGAGGAGAGTGCAAAAACTGCCCTTAACAGAGAGAAAATAAACAGCAGAGGGAAAGAGAGGGAAAAGGAATGGTTACATGCAAGTTTTGTGAGTGGGACTCTTTAATAACCTGTAAATTACTGGAAAAGAGGAAGACAGCGGAGGGGGGTGTAGAAAATTATTTTTTTAGGTTAAAAGAAATAATGAGGCACGAGGGAACGTGTGGAGAAAAAAGCTTCTTGTGAAGGGAAAGCAGTTAAGCAAACAGAGAGAGAGAACGAATATATGATTTACTGAAATTTAAAAGATCAAAAATAATAGTTAAAAAGCACTGTTAATATCGAAACTAGATGTAGCGAGATGGTTAATTTCTGATGATAGTATGAGTAGTTAACTTGATATAGATAGAGACTAGTTTTTCCTCTCAGGAAAGAGAACTGGTGAACATAAGAAGGGATGGCACAAGATAAAGTTGGGTAGTCAGCCTTACTGTTCAGATGATATAGAAGTAAAGAACAGGTAGGTACTTCACCTTCTCGTTAGACCTATCGTATGCCTCAGTCTCGGGTTCCTTCCCCTTGCTATGCAGTAGTGGTCCAACAGTGGCCAAAACCTAGAGTATCTACTGTGGGTTTTCAAAGTTGTCTACCTTCGCACAAGATTACTCCTGGCAGATTTAGATAGAAGAATAATGATGATTCTACCTCGCGGGAGTGTTCGCAAGATATTTCAGAAGTCAAGAACAATGCTGAATGAGTCTTAGCACGTTAACTTTGTATTTGTTAACTTTTGTGAAGATGGAAATAAATGATTTGCTCGTTCAAAAACCCATCTGATTTAATTCAGCGAAATTCCTTTTATTAGCTCGATATATATCTGGGAACTCTGTTTTTGATTCTTCTTTACACACACAAAAGTGCAAAAAGTAACATCATCTATAGATCAGAGAAACATAACGATATATATATATATATATATATATATATATATATATATATATATATATATATATATATATATATATATATATATAGTGACGTATAATGGAAAGAGAGCCTACAGTAATCTGACAGGCTTGTAACCTCGTAGCGTTCTATGATTTGCTAGCAAAACCATGCATTTACAGCGTGTGTCTACTCACTTTTCCGACACACCTTTTTTTCTGTGAACACGAGCTAACGCAATGATTACACACTGCATGACCTTAAGTCATAACTGGTAGCGAATCAGGTTTGTTTACCTAGTCTCCTCGCGCGAGCTTATCTGTCAATCATACGATATCTGATAGACCGCACGTGAAAAACCATAGACCCTTTGATGTTCGTACTCAAGGGAGTCAGAATAACCCCTGGGCTCTTTGATCTCAGAAGCGGGCATTCGTACAGAGAAAATCTTCGAGAACCCCGTTACCCGCATAAGTCTTTTGATTTCGATCGAAAGCGCTCGACGGAAGATGGGTGTAAGCTTTATCTGGGAACTCTGTTTCTGATTCTCCGTTACACACACAATAGTGCGAAAAGTAACATCATCTATAGATCAGAGAAACATAACGATATATAAACTGTGTTTTCTTAAACCTGCTATCAGTTGTCACTCAGAATTTTTGAATAGTCTAAGCACGTAGTTCTAGAACCATTGTGGAAAATGTGTTAATAGCATTCGTGGGGATCTTTCATTCTGATTTTCTGGTAATAGAAATTAGTACTTACGTGTTTAAAAGGGTTACCTTATACCAATTAAAAGTGTTAAGCTTTCACCATTATAATTCATTTAGATTTTCTATCTGTTACAACTAGTGAAATAAAATAACGCGTAGCTATTTTATACCAGATGTTCAGTAGTAATGTTAATTTTCACCACCCGCTTTCTCACACAAGAAGAGACGGTTTAAGTTGACTGATTTAAATGCTAGGTGCGACTGATAGTGACCGAAAAGAATCCACGTTATGTTTCATTTTGTGTATTTATTATAAGTGCTTATTATTTAATACCATACGATGACAAACAGATGCCGACAATTTAATAGCTATTAACGACAAGCGATATTTATGTAAGTGCGCGTATGGATAATTTAATAATAATTAAAATTGTACGCTTACTGCCGGTGCGCGAGGGGGCGGGAGAGTTGCATAACTCCATCTGACCTAATCTCAGCGCTAGCGAAAGCTGAGCGTATAGGCGTAAGGGAAAATACATGTGCCGTTTAACTTTAATCAGGACTGACGGAGTGGATAAGAGATCGTCTTGACCCCGTCTGTGTGCATATATATATATATATATATATATATATATATATATATATATATATATCTATATATATATATATATATATATATATATATATATATAGCTATATCGAGGAGTAACATTTTTCCATAATTGTTTTCTTATATCTCTAGCAGACCTGATCACAAAGGCGTGCAGCGGTCTTTTCTTTTCTTCTTCTTCTTCTTCTTCTTCTTCTTCTTCTTCCGTCCTTAGCCAACGACCGGCAAAGCAGTCAGTGGCCATTACGCCTAGTGGCGTCTTAAGGGCAACAGCGAATAGATTTTCTTTGCCGTTGTTCCCATCACGCCTAATGGCGTCTTTAGGGCAACGACAAATCAATCCGTTTGCTGTTGTTTCAGTAATCAAAGTGACTGGCAAACGGGTGATCAGCCCGTTGGGGGTCTTTTCTTTACTGTTTGGTTAATGTTGTTTTTTCTTGGCTTGTGCGTCACCAATTTCATTTGTGAGCAAGGATTTGCCAACGATACATGAGAAACATTTTAACTTGTAAATTTAACTGGACTTACGAAACCCAGCAATATTTTTTTCTATTTTATCAGCCCACTGGGTTGTGGATACAATAACCTTTATCCCGGACTTCTGACAGTCGTATTCAAGTGTAGCATCGATAATTTACGCTGTTTCAGAATCGACACTCTACCATAGAGCCAGCTGATAGGATTATCATTATTTATCAATTGTAACATTTTTAGCAACAAGATATTTCCCAATACTGGAAGTATTTTCCTCTTTTAACTGTGAACCCCAAGATCACGTTTATACATCAACTATTGGCGGTGACATTTGTTCATCCAGGAATAACCCACACCAGATTCGGCGTTCACCTCGCTAGTCTTTATTTCTTAGAGGATGGACTGGGGCCAATTTGGGAAATAAAACCTGACATTTTATATAGTCAGGAAAAATTGTAATTCCAAGGGATATTACCAAGAGTAGGTAAGCGTAACTAAGTGGCCACTGTATGAAAGAGAGAGTGAATAATTTTTCTTTGTTACAGGGACTTTACCAAAATTGGATTTGCTTAAACTTGTTAACTTTACTGAGTAGCCTATAGTAGGAACTTGTTTCTTTACTGTCTATTCTGTAACATAGTGTTAACCTTTGACCTTTGGGTTATTAACTTTTTGGGTTCTTTTCTCCATAAAGGGAGGGCCAACTTTTGTTCTGTTATTTTTATATGTATGTATATCTGATTTTATTTGATCTTTCTTTAGATATTCGATGTTGCCAAGTTTAAATGATAATAAACAACAAAAGAAACTTAACTTTGTGTGTTGGTCAGACCCATACCCAATTTACCGTAGTTTTCACGTTTGTGTGTCTTGTTGTCACATAGCTGTGTGTGTGTGTGTGTGTAGTTAAACTTACTTTTATATGTATGAGGAGGGCAAGGTTGTCTTGTACTACATTATAGTCGTATAGATAGGCTGGAAAAGAGAAATTTACTCATTCCATAGACATTTTTGTTCCTTGAGTTATCACCCGTACATCCACTCTACTCAGACGGGACAAAAATAACCCACAACCTATCTGTACGACATATATATATATAGATATATATATATATATAGAGATATATATAGATATATATATATATATATATATATATATATATATATATATATATATATATATATATATATATATATATGATTATATACTAGAGGTTCTGGATCATACATATGATTTTCTCTCTGTAAGGATGATAGGAAACTCTTTACAGAGCGATACAACAGGAAGCAATCTGATCATCAGAAGTAGTCCCCCCGTCCGACAAGTGTTTCGGCCCGATATACTCCTTTACACTCTAAGGGGGACGGGCCCACTTGGGTCATGACTCCCAAGCGTCTCAGCCTCCTGTCGTCTTGTATCGAAAATGAACCCATTTCACTTATGGTAGCAACTTTAAAATCCAAAACTCCGCCAGCCGTGGAGGCAATTGTGAAAGTAACAAAGAGAAGACAAATTATTCCGTTCGTTCCGTCGCACATCACAACTAAGGACACACACTTAGACCCCTGCGCGAAGCCGACGAGTCTAGCCACTGCGCGCTAGCCACTGAAATTCTGTGCCTGACACCCCTTATAATAAACGCCGCCTGTTGCCCCTCAGTCACAGCCCTTTCAGTAGTACACCAAAAAAAACTCAGCGTATTGTGTGTTCTGTACCGCAGCGATTATTGTCACGATTTCCATTGCCCATTGCGGTTGTTCCACAGCCAGCCTGATGCCTTTTCGGCAGTTTCACTAAGCCTCTTCAGTGCTCTTGTTCTCGACTGTCCCCTCAACCCCAACAGTTTCAATAAATCATATACTGATGCAGCCACAAGCGCTCTTGCGCTCATTTCAACAGCCATGACCCTTGCAGTGAACCCATCGTGTCTCAGATCCGCGGCCAGATCACTATACTTGGCCGCTTTGAACGAATTTTGCTCGTCTAATCTGGATTCAAATGGCACTGTCAGTTCAATCAGTATGACCTGAAGCGTTGCTGAAGAATGAAGCACTATATTCGGCCGTCTCCGCGATTTTCTGATACTCTCTGGATATGCCCCTCGTCCAGGTAGGTCTACCGCCATCTTCCAGTCGTTTGCACAGTCAAGAAGAGATGGTAAACTGCTACCAGGTTTACTCGGTTTGGAGTGTGCTGACTTTCCTGCCCTCAGAAAGTATGTATTTGCGGTGCTCGGCCTGGGTTTGCTATTCGCCTTCATCCTTGCCAGATCTATTGTCGCAGCAAGCTCATTTAGCACTTTGTTATGGCGCCAAGTGTATCGCCCTTGCCCTAATGACACCTTACACGCTGAGAGCACGTGTTCAAGTGTCTGCCTCCCCTGGCACATGGGGCACTGCTCATCATCCGACTTTCTTCACTTCACAAGGTTGGTGGCCGACGGCAGCAGGTCATACATTTTTGACTTTTTGCAGTACAGTGCTACATCTGACAGACCTGTGGTACCCCTAGCCATTTTCTCATGAATTTGTTGGCCTTCTGCTCTATAGCTTCCACTGTACTTGTGCTTATTTCATATATAAGCAGTGGCCACCGCAACTTCGGTATCAACATGAACTGAAGGCACAACAGTTTGAACTTTCCCAGGAGTCTGGGAAATATATATATACTTTTCTAACGAGACCTTTAATATCATCCTGAACTGGAAAAACTACAGAAAGTTGAATGTTTCAATTATTTAGGCAGTAAAATATATATAAATTCATACTAGAGGTTGTGGATCGCCTTTAATAGATTATCAACATTTGAAATTTCTCTCTGTAATGATGAATTCTTGTTTTCTAACGAGACCTTGAGAGTTGGAAAATATCATTGGAGAACAAGCCTGAATACTGAGAAAAATGTCTACAGAAATCAGTTGGAATGTTTCAATTATTTAGGCAGTAAAATGACTCAGGATGGTGACACAACAAGAGAAATTCATACTAGAATTGTTTTGGCAGCTAGCGCCTTTATAGATTATCTAACATTTGGAAATTACGATCATTGAATATACATACCAAGCTTTGTCTGTTTAATTCAAATGTTATCTCAGTGTTAACATACGGCTGTGAGAGTTGGAAAATAACAAAATCATTGGAGAACAAGCTGAATACATTCGAGAACAAATGTCTTAGAAAACTAATGAACATCAGTTGGAAAGAATTCAAGACTAATCGACAAATAAGAGAAGACTCTAGGCAGAAATATGTCTCCAACTATATAAGGAAAAGACGATGGTCATATATCGGTCATGTCCTACGAATGCAAAACAACAGAATACCGTTGCAGGCACTCACTTGGGTTCCTGAGGGTAAGAGGAAAAAAGGAAGACCAAAAGAAACACTCAGAAGAACAATAATAAGAGAAGGAAGAACGTTGGGATTAAACAATGTGCAAGAGCTAAGAGGAGTGGCATCACAACGAACAACCTGGAGAGCACTGGCTTCTGCCTTATGCGCCGTGTTTGGTGCTTAAAGAATTTATTATTATAATGATTAATTCGACTATGAATTTGTCAAAATCAACATAAACAAATTTAATGATCAATTACTCTGAAACAAATGTAAATAAATATGAAATGGTAATTATGAGAAATTATGGTTCATCATAGATCTCGGTTTGGGAGATGAAAATATAGTCTTTTGATTTCGCCTGCTGAAAAATATAACTTAGCTTCCAAATTGCTGAAATGTTCATGCTGCTGCTTCCGTCACTTCGTGTCTGTGGCAAGGGCACGTCTCCAAAGGATTCTTCAGGTAACCGCTTCTGGTCAAGGCAGGGATCTTCACTACCCGTGGGATGTAGGTTTCCCGTGTCGATCTCAAGCTTCGAACCACAGACAAGTACAGCTGGTAACGTGAGTAGAACCTCGAATGGTCTCTCCAATCTGTACCACCAACTTTAGATGGAATAAAAGAATATATTCTGCTGCTAAGTATTTTTTTCCTTATTTAGATCAGGCGCCTTTTCCCGCTGTCCGTCTCCGATTTTTCTTTCAGAATTTGTATTCTCCCTGAGTGTATATCATATAACTCAGGGGATGTGATGCAAAATTACCATTATTTTAGTTAATGTAATGAAAAAATTTCAACTGGACAGCGGCAAGTGGCTTGTACCTGAAGGAACAACTTTAAGCATACATACTACTCATTATATATATATATATATATATATATATATATATATATATATATATATATATATATATATATATATATATATATATATATATATATATATATATATATATATATATATATGATGTTATCATCGTCCACTTCCAATCTCCGCTTGGAGTGTGGGTTACTGATAACTCTCTTTTTTGCTCATCAGTTGATCAATATAAGCTCACTAGAACATCACCAGAGTTAAATGCTGTGTTGTTGTGTGGCTTGTGGTTTGAGTATGGAATGTCAACTCGACCTACGCAGTGGTGTGTAGACATAGATTGAGAGTATAATATGCGAATGATAAGAAGAGTTCGTGGTGTTGACAAATGGTCTTTTTCTCACACTCATGTATGGCTGGAAGTCATCGACACCAACGACTGTGTACCTTTGCTACAGTTTAATTGGACGCACACACTCGACAGCACGGATAGTGACAAATCACAGGTTGGCATAATACATCATGGTACAGTGGATAAATGGTCTTGCAATGATACATGGGCACTCATGTAGAATAATAGCATAATGGACTGTCAGTAGACAAGCACTCAGTATTGCCCATATATATATATATCATCTGAGTTTACTGACAAAGCACGTCAGATTATAAACAATATTCAAGATGGCTTCTAGACCTAACCTCGTCTAGCGAAGATTCTTTAACATAATGTTCAGCACATATTTTTCATATAATCATATTGAACCGCTAGTAATGGGTTCTCATGTGTAGCAGTGATCTCTGGACTCATCAAGCGATAATACGGGGCATCCCTTTCTCTTCTTGAAAGTCACAAAATATTTGGATACAAGATGGCTTCTCTCGTGAGCTGTCACTCACGTTTGGATACAGATAATGAATCTGTATTAAAGTTAGTCATTCATTAAATGTTCTCATTGCTCTGTAGATTCTATCATGATACAATTGACTTCATCATACAAGATATAGTGCTGCCAGGAATGAATGTCGTTTTCATCTAGTTAAATATATTCTCTCAGACGTACAAATCGTGCCTATCGAAAAACGGTGGCTTCCTAAGAGAGTTCACAAGAAATATCTTTTGTTACCTTGGTATCAGAAATATGATTCTGCCATTCCTTGGCAATAAGAATAAACACTGGGGTAAAGCATACACAATAGGTCTAGACGACTATCACTTTCCCCATAAATATTGAGATCACTTTTTCCGGCGACAAGCCGACATAGAAAAAACACAGCCCCCATCAGGGCGAAGCCAAATCACACCTCTCTAGCAACACATCCGCCGAACAGCCCTTTGACCTTTCTAGCGACCAAAAGAACATATAGTTCGACTTAGATATGTAAAGATATACAGGTATAAGACAGACTCGTCCTACCCAGACAAACAATACACATAAATTCAGGCCATAGATACACTGAAGCAAGAACAACCTATTTCTACCCAAACAAAGAATAAATCGCAGTAAAACTGGATTCATCCGCGGAGTTCGATCGAAAGTCACGACACTCCTTTCAAGGGAAGTAACTCAATAATGACTTTTCCTTAAGCACTAAAAAGTATCTATTTTGTTTACAAAATATTTGCGAACATAACAAGCATACAAATGTATTATATTGTAAGATATCAAAGACTGCACGTAACAGTCTTACCACACCTCCCGGAAGAAAAAAGGAACATTTTTGTTTGTTGAAATACATCTAGGAGCAACGTACAATAGGCTCACAATGCATGAATAATGCGCAGATGAAAATATCAGGAATAAATATAACGCCTAATATGAGGCTAAGTCGACTTATGGAGCGACTGGTGAGAATGTATCTCATGAACTGAGAGAAATTATTTCTCTACAAGTAAATTTTTCCAGGAAGGTGTCATCAAAGTATAATACAATTCTGGCAATTACACAATGCCTAAAAAATTTCATACCATAATTTCGTATTAGATATCTTAAATTTATGATTTATGAAGAAAAATCATCAAAGCACAGCGGTGAATAAACATCAATGAACCGCTAAGTAGTGATACAATCATTATATTATTAAATTACAAATGTGTATCTATCTTGATATAGAAAGGAACTATTATAAACTAGACATATCAAGAAGTCTAAGCCCTAATAGTTATGTGGAATCATGTGGGCATCTTGACAGAATGTCTGCCATCACATTATCTGATCCACGAATAGCTCGCACAGAGAAATGAAAAGGTTGAAGAGCAATTGCATATCGAGTAGACCTCGAGCTCCTCAAATTCTTACTCTGTATAGCAGTAAGAGCTTTTTGGTCGGTTTCTACTATGAAATGTGCGCCTAGAAGGAATCTTTGTAGTTTGAGAATTGACCAAACCATAGCTAATAGCTCACGGTCTAAAACCGAATAATTCCTTTCTGCCGCATTAAGTTTTCTGGAAATATACATTACAGGATGCAGAGTTCCAGAGTACTCTTGCATTAGTGCCGCTCCAATCCCAGTGGATGAAGCATCACTACGAAGAACAAATGTCTTATCTTTAGTAGGTAACACTAAAATAGGTGGTGTTGAAAACAATGTTTTAATCTTATCCAAAGAGCATTGGCATTCCTGAGACCAGTGGACCATATTAGGCGAACCTTTCTTTAAAAGTGTAGAAAGAGGTGCCATGATAGAGGACAGATTCTGAATGAATCTGCCATAAAATTGAACAAGACCCAACAGACTTCTGACCTGTTTTTTAGTCTTAGGGATAGAGATGTTAAGTATCTTACTTGTACCACGGCCCTCCGTCCCCAGGAAACCATGACCAACTCGGTGGCTCAGGAAAGAAACCTCGCCAAAACCAACACAGGCCCCAGAGGGCCTCGCCGTCAGGCCGCGCTCGCGCAAAGCAGACAGCAACCCATCCAACCCCGAACAGCGATCCTCCCAAGCATCGCCGAAAAGACAGACGTCGTCTAGACACGCAACGACACCCGACCGACAAGACAGGACTCGGCACATCATGCGTACGAATGTAGCTGGTGCGTTCATAAGACCGAAAGGCATAAAATTCCATTGGAACAAACCTCTAGGTGTTGAAAAAAGCCGTGAGAGGTTTGGCGCGTTCAGATAAAGGAACTTGCCAATATCCTTTAGACAAATCAAGTTTAGTGAAAAAATGAGATTTGGAGAGTCGAGTAAGTAGCTCTTCCAGTAAAGGCATAGGTTCGGCATCGAACTTCGTTACTTGATTCAATTTTCGATAGTCAACGCAAAGACGTATGTTATTGTCTTTTTTACGAACAATAACCATCGGCGAAGAATATGCAGAGGTGGATGGTTCGATTATTTTCAAATCTATCATCTCATCCAACTCTTTCTCGACCTGTGCTTGAAAATGTATAGGTATAGGATAAGGTCTAACCCTAATAGGAGTATGGTCAGTTAGAACAATGTCATGTTCAATGACATGCGTTTGTCCAGGGATGTCAGTGAGTACATCCTGAAATGTTTGCAACATAGTTGAAACTTGTCGCTGTTCTCCTAGAGACAAATCAGGAGAGACAGTAACGTTCTTCCATGATTCACTAGAATGAAGTGGGATCATTGGAAGAGGAAGATTTACATCTGAAAAACTTGTTTCCTCATCCTGTATCACGGACAGTGATGAGTAATGACCATGTTGTACTGGAGAATTGTCCGTTGCTTGGAAAATGGGTTGCAAATAATCCGGACGTTCATGGAATTCCGTAAGCATATTGATGTGGAAGGTTTTATGCTTCCCATCAATATCGACAATATAGTCGACATCGGAAATTTTCGATATTATATCGTACGGACCTTTCCAAGAAATAAGTAGTCTGTTTTCCCTACAAGGTAGTAATACAAATGCTTTGTCACCAGGACAAAGTTGTCGTAAGCATCTCTTCTTATTGGCAAATTGCCTTGCCTTCTGTTTCGCAAATTCAGAAGAAGAAGTTGCTAATTTGCATGCTTCGATAATCTTTTGTCTCAACGCGATGACATATTCGTAGGATGACTTTGTGTCATCGTCAATATTGTCAGCTGTTATGAGATCATGAAGCAACGACATAGGGCCACGCGGACGCGCGCCAAAGACGAGTTCAAAGGGAGAAAATCCTGTATGTTCATTGGGTACCTCTCTGTAAGCGAAGAGGGCCGCAGGTAAAACTCTGTCCCAGTCTTGAGGATGATCCTCAGTTATCTTCCCTAGTAAGTTTTTAAGTGTTCTATTAAGGCGTTCGACCATCCCATTAGACATTGGATGATAGATACTACTTAAAGATCTATCTATCTGCAGAGTAGACATTACTTGAGACATGGTATCTGATATTAGTTGGGTGCCATGGTCTGACAATATCTCTCCGGGGAACCCCAGACGAGAAAATATAAGCCAAAGAGCATCTGCAATATCAGCAGTAGTAATGCTCTTCAGAGGAATAGCCTCTGGCCAACGTGTGCACATATCAACACACGTCAAGATAAACTGATGTCCTCTGGCAGACTTGATCTTAAATGGACCAATAATGTCTATGGCCATTTTTTGAAACGGCCGAATAGGAATGTCTGCCGCCTGAATGGGTGCAGCATGCCGTGGACCTTTGGATTTAACTTCCTGACATACTTTACAAGATCGACAATAAATTCGTATGTCCTTGTTTACCAATGGCCAAAAGAAAGCCGCAAGAACTCTTGACTTAGTACGGGAAAAACCCATGTGTCCAGCACACTGAGAGTCGTGAGCGTGCTGCAAAATTTTAACTCTCAAATTCTTGGGAACCAGGATTTGAGAATGACTTGACGTAATGGAGTCTTGAACCATACGTACAAGTACGCCATTCTTCTTTGTAATCCACGATTTACGACTTGTGTCTTTATTCGGATCACCTTTAGTTGCAAGAATGAAGAATTTCTTCAGAGTGGGATCATCTTCTTGCTGTTTTATAAACGAGTCACGAGAAATTACCAAGGGATCATCTTGGTTATGCACTTCATTATCTTCAGTAGATGAAGTTTGAGGCATATTAAGAGCCTGAGCTCTAGTGACTACAGCGTTAGCAATCTGCATGTTTTGCCTTTCCCACGCGGAAATTTGTTGCGGAGTGCATTCTTTGACTCCATGAATGCGACCGATGATGAGGTCAGCGATCGGATTCGGAAGAAGACATGCGTGTACATCTCCTGTAAAGAAAGGAGTAGCAATCCTAATGATAGCAGTAGAGTATTTCTCTAATGTGCCGCCAAATGTTACACATTTGACTACTTGTCCAGTGGCACGGGAAGGATCTACGAGTGACTGCCTAACACCAATTGTGGTGCATCCAGAATCAAATAGCACGGAGACTGGATTGTTATTTACTAAACCCTTATGTAAGACAAGAGAACCTCTTCCATCATGCGCGACTGATGCAGGAAGAGCAGGAAGAGGATGGCCGCAGCTTAAAGTAGACACTGTGGTTGGCTCAAATAATGTTTTGCATTGGGGGCACTGAGATGCTCTCCCAAAATCAAAAGCGGAACATGCCATATTACTTAGCGTCATTATTATCTTTACTCTGTTTATAGGCTTCATGAGACTCTTGTTGTGCAGAGTTTGCCTGAAAATGTGGTTTATGTCTTCTGTTTTGAGATCTACCTCGGTTATTATTACCTCTGTAGTTATTGTTACCTCTATTGTAACCCCTATTTGGGTTTGAGTCATAGTTCTCTTGGTTACCATTATCATATTCATTATAATGAGTATCTCTGTAATTGCGATCTTGTTGACTCCAAGACGGATACCTCGGATAGTTTCTATAATTACTTCCTCTATGGAAATTGCTATAATTGTGACCACCCCTGTGTCGAGAGCTATCAGCTCGTCTCCAGTTCTTTGAAGAAGAACCCTGAAATGATTGGTTACCTTGGTTTTGATAACTATTATGGTTACCTTTTTTATCAAATCTGTTTTGAGGTCCCTGAAATCTGTGTGAATAATTGGGATTGTATGGTGTTGCTGAAGCAACTGGCATACTCTCCTTAATCTTAGTGTTGCCAAAAGTCACGTCGGGGTGTGCAGTGACATATTGGGAACAATATTCTTCCATTTCCTTTAGAGATTTGGGTTTACGCTCATGTATAAATTCAAGGAATGGTTTGTTAACACATGACATAATCTTATCTCTGAGCAACAAATCCATAAGTCCTTCATACGTTTTTTCTGTTTTGGAAAGCTCAATCCAACGATCAACTGTGAGACGTGCCTTTGCAATGAATTCTGAGAATTCTACACCTGTCTCAGGCACCATCGTCTTAAACAAAAGGCGATAGCCTTCCTCACTTAGCTGGTATTTTTTTTATCAAAGCCGCCCTAATGACATCATAATTATCCTTATCTGCTTCTCCTACAAGGCATAACCTAGTCAGAGATTCACCTTTCAAGTTTTCTGCTAATTGGTTAGCATATTGTGATTTATCCACATTATGAGTACGACAAGAACGTTCAAATCTATCCAGCCAGAATGTAATATCGTCACTGGACTGATTGAACGGTGGAACCTTAACCTTGTAAGTAGAAGGTTTACCATTACCACTAGATGCCTGATTAACATTACTCATACTTGTCAATCTCAATTTCTCTAACTCAAATTCATGTTCTCTTATTGCTTTTTTTTCTTCAGCTTCTCTGTCTAATCTTTTTTGTTCAGCAGCAGCTTCTCTTTCTAATTTTTTTTGTTCAGCTTCAAATCTCCTTTCCTCCACCTGCATCTGCAATTTCTTTTGTTCAGCAGCAGCATCAGCTTCTTTTTCTAATCTTTTCTCTTCAGCCAGAGCTTTTCTCTCTTCTGCAGCAGCTTTTTTCTCTTCAGCAGCAGCTTTTCTCTCCTCTGCAGCAGCTTTTCTCTCTTCAGCAGCAGCAGCAGCAGCTTTTCTCTCTTCAGCAGCAGCAGCAGCTTTTCTCTCTTCAGCAGCTAATGCTTTGTCATATTGAGCAACTGCCCATTCTTCTAATTGTTGACCAGTCTTATCAAGGGCTTTCCCTTGTATAATGAAGTATTCTAATGTAGACATGATGTCTAACAATAATACTAATCACTTGAAACAATAATAATACCACAAGTTCTTAATGACTTGATTAATCAGCACACTATCCCAATATCTGTGGGTCACAAGCCTTAATAAGGTCTTGTATAACAGTAATAATAATCAAGTACTGGTTTTTACCATAATCCAAGTGCAGTGCACAGGCAATAGTGTCTTATGTAATATACCTATATAAAACATATGTCAACCAACAGAATACATAAAGTACAAATAAGACTGACAATACGAAAACGTTTGCAGAAATCAAATAAATCAAATAGGGAAATCAATGAAAGTAATCACTGAATCTGCAAGGAATAACAACACAAATGACGTCACAGTATATGAATATAAATTGTGAATAGAACTGAGAGATAGAAAAGGGTAGACCAACAAATTACAAACAAATCAAAACAAAACTAAAGAACAAAGAAATATTACAAAAATAACAATAATTACAGTCTTCACAGCTAACACAAATAGCAACTAGTTGTTGCAAGCAAATTTCCAATTAAGGAAATTGCACCTATAGAAAACGCCCACAACGGACCCTCTATGACGTGGGATATTCTGTTGTGAGGACACCGCCCAACCTAAACACAACCCGCTGACATATAAACTAATATACTATACAAACAAATAACATGTAAACATAAATATATAAATTATGTGTATGATAGTATGTGTTGCAAAATAGGCTCAGTTTTACTGTAATGGCAAAGTTATTCTTATGAAAATAAACAAACTGCCACTTTATTGAATTAATAAATTCTGGCCTTAAATATTAAAGTTCAACACAATAGCAGAACATAAGAAGATCCATCGATGAAAGTAGGGCTTTTATGTTCAACCACATTTCAACAACAGGACAGTTTATGGCCTTTAAAGTATCATCTCTGTACTGTGAAACTCTGTAATGTCTAAGCGTAAAAATGTCAACAACGCTGACCTACATACTGCATTCACTTGACAGGTCACGTGACGAAGTGTTGACAAAGAGCAAACTAATACTGCAAGTGTGTCGTATCAGCCACAGGAAACGGTCTGGTATCGGTAGTCTGTTGACTTCTCAACTTCTGCGAGGTCAAACCCAGAAAGCTGGTCCACCAGTTGATAACTCTCTTTTTTGCTCATCAGTTGATCAATATAAGCTCACTAGAACATCACCAGAGTTAAATGCTGTGTTGTTGTGTGGCTTGTGGTTTGAGTATGGAATGTCAACTCGACCTACGCAGTGGTGTGTAGACATAGATTGAGAGTATAATATGCGAATGATAAGAAGAGTTCGTGGTGTTGACAAATGGTCTTTTTCTCACACTCATGTATGGCTGGAAGTCATCGACACCAACGACTGTGTACCTTTGCTACAGTTTAATTGGACGCACACACTCGACAGCACGGATAGTGACAAATCACAGGTTGGCATAATACATCATGGTACAGTGGATAAATGGTCTTGCAATGATACATGGGCACTCATGTAGAATAATAGCATAATGGACTGTCAGTAGACAAGCACTCAGTATTGCCCATATATATATATATCATCTGAGTTTACTGACAAAGCACGTCAGATTATAAACAATATTCAAGATGGCTTCTAGACCTAACCTCGTCTAGCGAAGATTCTTTAACATAATGTTCAGCACATATTTTTCATATAATCATATTGAACCGCTAGTAATGGGTTCTCATGTGTAGCAGTGATCTCTGGACTCATCAAGCGATAATACGGGGCATCCCTTTCTCTTCTTGAAAGTCACAAAATATTTGGATACAAGATGGCTTCTCTCGTGAGCTGTCACTCACGTTTGGATACAGATAATGAATCTGTATTAAAGTTAGTCATTCATTAAATGTTCTCATTGCTCTGTAGATTCTATCATGATACAATTGACTTCATCATACAAGATATAGTGCTGCCAGGAATGAATGTCGTTTTCATCTAGTTAAATATATTCTCTCAGACGTACAAATCGTGCCTATCGAAAAACGGTGGCTTCCTAAGAGAGTTCACAAGAAGTATCTTTTGTTACCTTGGTATCAGAAATATGATTCTGCCATTCCTTGGCAATAAGAATAAACACTGGGGTAAAGCATACACAATAGGTCTAGACGACTATCACTTTCCCCATAAATATTGAGATCACTTTTTCCGGCGACAAGCCGACATAGAAAAAACACAGCCCCCATCAGGGCGAAGCCAAATCACACCTCTCTAGCAACACATCCGCCGAACAGCCCTTTGACCTTTCTAGCGACCAAAAGAACATATAGTTCGACTTAGATATGTAAAGATATACAGGTATAAGACAGACTCGTCCTACCCAGACAAACAATACACATAAATTCAGGCCATAGATACACTGAAGCAAGAACAACCTATTTCTACCCAAACAAAGAATAAATCGCAGTAAAACTGGATTCATCCGCGGAGTTCGATCGAAAGTCACGACACTCCTTTCAAGGGAAGTAACTCAATAATGACTTTTCCTTAAGCACTAAAAAGTATCTATTTTGTTTACAAAATATTTGCGAACATAACAAGCATACAAATGTATTATATTGTAAGATATCAAAGACTGCACGTAACAGTTACCTCTGCTTTTGGTTCTTCTGTGAGAACTAGCATGACGCAATCAGCAGTGCTTGCTGTGGTGGTTCACATGCTGAGGTTGCCAGCCTAGTATGAATCTCCAACACCACTAGCAAGTATGAATATGTAAAATTCACAGCACAGAAAAAAAAAGTATATTACACACCTCAATAATTGAGAAATTCGGAAGTTTCCTTACATCATTCGTCCTGCTCGCTCTTCCAGATGTCGTCCAAGATTGCATTAACTTTAATCACCTAACCCTGCGGTCGAGTCGGAAGTAGTTATGCAATCTTAAGCAAACACTTCGTGCTCGGATTTACCTGGAGTCAAAGTGGTATTATCACATTTTAGGGACTCAACTAATCTCTCAGGGATCGGCGATACGCTTGTCTCGCACTGTCATGCATTGAAGCGTGAAACGTGAACAATGACAGTAGGGAAAAAGAGTGTGCTAACAATAGAATAATGCACCTAAATCAGTGCACACAACAAATGTAGTTCAATACTGCTGGAGAGGAGAAGAGGGCGCACAAATTATGTCACAGCCTCTAGGAAATTTGAATGTAGCTCGAACTTAATCCCTACCACTTAAATCCAATTTAATAAAAAAAACTCTGAAACATTGACAATAGTTCAATAACTTCATATATAAAATTAATTAGATTATTTTAATTATTAATAGAGTATATTGTAAAAAAATAAATTTGTCAAATATATTACATAGCTCAATTGCACAAGAGAATTTAGTAATATGAGTCAATGTCAATACTAGTCTTTTTCATCATCCACAGATTGTTAATGTTTGGTGAGTGACATTTTCTTTGCTAGATGCACTTAACTCATGAATAGGCTCCTGGTACTTGAAGACACAGTGCTGAGGCCAGAAAGCAGTGATAGTCCACTGGTTCTCGAGTTATGTAAATATTTTGAAGGGAATATGGCTCCTGGTCTAAAGACACAATGCTGAGGCCAGGTAGCAGTGGTGGTCCACGGATTCTTGTCCTAAGATGCAATGCTGAGGCCAGGCATTATCACGTGGTATACTCACAGATTAAAACCCTCAGTTTGACAACCACGACCCTGACTGGAACAGTTTAGAAGATGCTTCTGCTCAATGGCAGAATTCTTCTAGTTTGTACTTAGTAGAGATTTCGATATAGATCTATTCGATGTCGACTTCTGTTCTTAGCGTGCGCGCGTGTGTGTATGTGTGTGTGTCCTATTTGAATTTCACCGTGTCCTCATATAGTAGCCTAGCGGGCGACTCGGAGAGCATGCTGAGTAAATTCTAGGTTTTGTCAGGCGAAAAAGCCAGTTTTGTGTTTCTTTCGTAGCAATATTTCTCAGTATTTCCAGAATAACGTCATTTAGTGATTCCAAACGATATTCCATAGATTCAGCCCCAGTTCTGCCATATTGTCTAAAACTATGATTCCATTCCAAGCAGTCTTCACTTTGATAAACGCCTAGGTATGTGTGACGGTATTGCCTCCTCTGCTTTGCAGCAGTGGTCCAACAGTGGCCAAAACTCAAGAGTATCTATTATAGGCTTCAATGGAGTCTATCTTTACACAAGATTACTCTTGGCAGAAATGTCGATAGAAGAGCAGTAAACCTTCTATCACATGGGAGTCTTCACAAGATATTCAGATAAGCAAAAACAATGCTGGCTGTTGCTGAGCACGTTAATTCTGTAATCTGCCGACACTTTTATGAAGAATTTAAGCAATGGTTTTTCTAGCTCGTTAAGCCCCCATCCCTGATATAATCAGTGGAAATAATATTATACTGTATATATATATAGCTCTGTTTAGAGTGTGTGTTTTGTAACTTTGACTGAGACAAACATGTAGTACATTTAAAAGGATTGAATCGAAGTTAAATTTGTAACATTACAAATAAAAAAATATAATAATCACTTTAAGTTTAACAGTTTAAAAGAAATAATTTCAATAGTTATGAAAAGGATTTCATCACTTGAATGGGATTTAACTGAATAAAGGAGGTCACTTTTGGCAGCGAATATTTTCACTTAGCTGCCAATGGTAGTTTCTTCTCCCGCTGGGTTAGTTCCTTTCACCCTGCTCGCGCTCGTCTCTGACCAAAGCTCAGGCGCCGCACGTTTCCAGAACGTCAAGGAGTAACGGCCAAGTTGGTTCTGCGTCTGTCTATAAGACCCTCTTATGATGGCGTCTCGCACAACGTCTGTCTACTTCTAGCTTCACTTGGTTCTAGAGATAGTACTTTCTGCTGGTACCACCAATAACTGGTAATAGAAATATAAAAGAGACGCTCTTCTGAGTATGGCATTTTCCGACACATAGTTATGTGGCCCCCCCCACTCTTCTATCCTACCATCCCATGTCAGAATTTACCCTCGATGAGAATTAAATTTAATCCCTCGGGATAAAACTTCCTTTACATGTAAACTGAATAGCTTTAGCTCTATATTACATTTTAAATGAAAAGGTTAAACGTACAGATATACTATGTTTTACATTTACATCTTTACTATTTGAAAAGTGTTCACAATATAAATTCATTTATGTTTCATTTACATTTACACTTGTGGAAAAGTTTGAAACTTCTATTACGAAAAATGAATATTTTCACATAGACATTTACACCTGTTTAAAGCTTGAAAACTTACATTAATTTTAAAGTGAATATGTTTATAGGGACATTTACTCTGCTTTGAAAATGTAAGTGTTATTCTTAGAATGTACATCATTTCTTTTCATCTTTCCCTCCCTGCTCCATAGGGAATCTTTAACTACTTTACGCTTTTAGTTCTCTTTACGAAACTATTAATAAAGCAATCACCAGCCCGTGCAGTGGGGGTTCATGAATTATCATTCTAGATACTGAGGTTGCCAGCCTTAAATGACTTTGACATCCAATAGCAGTTTTCACACATTACAATTCACATGGTAATATATGCATATATATATGTTAGTTCACATGTTAGTAATAAAACATAGAATGAAAATGCACTACTTACGCCTCTTGGCTACAGACGTTTTTGTTCCGATGAATAATTTAAGGCACTGGGACAGGCCTCTTACACTCTTTCAATGTTTGGGATGTCTTTAATTTTACAATAGATTCCCCTCTAACTTCGTGTTTCCTCGGTTTCCTAGTCCCGGGATTCCTTATTAAAATTAGAAATAGATTTCCTGTGCTTTTTAAAGTCTTATCTGGTTCTCCAATAAAAGGTCCGGTTAACAAAAAGGAATTATGAGTCTAGTCTTCACACTGGCGAGGTCTGATGTTGTCTGGGCAAGTGTGAAATTCACAGTGAAATAAAACTGCGAAATGGTCAGCCTATATTTTCCCTCAATGTTGTTATGAATCTAATCAGAAAGATCCAATCATTTCAAATCATGCAGATAGGGTGTGATATTTCAAAATAGTCCCACGTGAAATAAGGTGCGTGCCTGCAAATGTCACGTATTACCATATATGGACAATTGATGCCTTGCATACACTCTCACAAAAACATTTGTAGACTCATTTTGTCTAAAATGTAGTAAATCCATGATTACTTTTAACCAAGTGACCGGAAACGATTATATCACACTTGTCTGCCCACATGTGTCACACAGACAGTAATCTCGTTATCTGTCG